>JAKVIS010005490.1:0-12085 GCA_033119425.1 Bufotes viridis | reverse complement strand
TCATGTTTCTTCAGGTGCTAGAATTCCAGGATAGTATAAATACCCCCCAAATCACACAATTTTAGAAAGAAGACACCCCAAAGTATTCACGGAGGGGCATGGTGAGTTCATGTATCATTTCATTTTTTTTCACAAGTTAGCGGAAAATGACACCTTGGGTTGTCTACTTTCCAAAATGGGGTCATTTGTGGGGTGTGTTTACTGTTCTGGCATTTTGGGCGGGGCTAAATTGTGAGCAACCTTGTAAAACCTAAAGGTACTCGTTGCATACGAGAAATATCTCTGTAAACTGACAACTTTGTATAAAAAAATTTAAAAAGTTGTCATTTACAGAGATATTTCTCACACCCAGCATGGGTATGTGTAAAAATACACCCCAAAACACATTCAATCCAATAAGTACCTTTAAGATTTCACAGGGCATTTTTACGCATTTAGATTCCAGACTTCTTCTCAAGCTTTAGGGGCCCCAAAAATGCCAGGACAGTATAAATACCCCACGTGTGATCCCATTTTAGAAAGAAGACACCCCAAGGTATTCCGTGAGGGGTATGGTGAGTTCATGTAAAATTTTATTTTTTGTCACAAGTTAGTGGAATATGAGACTTTGTGAAAAACAAAAATAAAAAGAAAATAAAATATCAATTTCCGCCCAAAAATTTGTTTTTCTGTGAACTCGACATGCCCCTCACGGAATACCTTGGGGTGTCTTCTTTCCAAAATGGGGTCACTTGTGGGGTATTTATACTGCCCTGGCATTTTAGGGGCCCTAAAGCGTGAGAAGAAAAATGCGTAAAAATGCCCTGTGAAATCCTAAAGCTACTCATTGGAATTAGGGCCCCTTTGCGCATCTTGTTCTGGCAATGTGCGGATCTGCAAAATGCGGAAAGCACATTGCAGGTGTCCGTGTTTTGCGGATCCGCAAAACACATATGGACATGTGAATGGAGTCTTACAGGGGGGTGATCAGTGACAGGGGTGTGATCAGGGAGTCCAGATGGGGTGATCAGGGGTTAGCAAGGGGTTAATAAGTAGTATAACTCCTGAGACGCGTTCACAGCAAATCTCGCCTCTCGCGAGATGACGCGCCGCCGTGTTCATCTGAGGGATTAGGTCATGTGATAGTTTTATACAACAGGTTCTTACAGACGTGGCAATAACTAATATGTATACTTTTTTTATTTATTTAAGTTTTTAACAATAATATTATTTTTGAAACAAAAAAATCATTTTAGTGTCTCCATAGTCTGAGGGCCATATTTTTTTTTTATTTTTTGGGCAATTGTCTCAGGTAGGATATCATTTTTGCGGGATGAGATGACAGTTTGTTTGGCACTATTTTGGAGGGCATTCTGACTTTTTGATCGCTTGCTATTACAGTTTTTGTGATTTAAGGTGACAAAAAATGTCTTTTTTGACACCTTTTTTTTTCTTTACTGTGTTCACCTGAGGGGTTAGGTCATGTAGTGTTTTTATAGAGTAGGTTGTTACAGATGTGGCAATACCTAATATGTATACTTTTTTTTATTTACTTAAGTTTTACACAATAACAGCATTTTTGAACCAAACAAATGATGTTTTCGTGTCTCCCTATTCTGTGAGCCATAGTTTATTTTAAATTTTTTAGGTGATTGTCTTAGGTAGGGACTCATTTTTTGCGGGATGAGGTGACGGTTAGATCGGTTCTATTTTGGGGGGCATACGCCTTTTTGATCGCGTGGTGTTGCACTTTTAGTGATGTAAGGTGACAAAAATGGCTTTTTTTACATAGTTTTTATAATTTTTTTATGGTGGGACGGGGTGGATCATGTGATGTATTTATAGAGCCGGTCAGTAAGGACGTGGCAATACCTAATATGTGTGTTTTTTCCTTTTCTATTTTTTTATAATAAAATCTGGGGAAAGGGGCATTTTTTCTTTTTTTTACTTGAAACTTATTATTTTTTTAAACACTTTTTTTTTTAAAACTTTATTTCTTTCCCACTCGGGGACTTCAACTTTTGGGGGTCTAATCCCCTCTGCAATAAATTACAATACATCTGTGGGGAAATTACTGTATAGGGGCAGTGTGGGGGAAATTACTGTATGGGGGCAGTGTGAGGGAAAAATATTGAATGGGGACACGACTGTATGGGGGTAGTGTGGGGGACACTACTATGTGGGGGAAAATACTGTGTGGGAGCAATGTGGGGGACACTATTGTATCAGGGCAGTGTGGGGGAAATTACTGTGGGGCAGAAAATACTGTGTGAGGGCAGTGTGGGGGACACTACTGTATCAGGGCTGTGTGGGGGAAGCTACTGTGTGCTGCAAATTACTATATGGGGGCAGTGTGGGGGAGATTACTGTGGGGGGATTACTATGGGGGTATCATAGAGGAAATCACTATATGGGGCAGCGTGGGGGCGTTGCTATTGGGGAAGCACCGTAGGGTCAATTCTATTATTTTTGGGAACACTATACAGGGATTGTTGTCTGGAGCACAATATAGGGTGTAATTATTATTGGGGGCACTCTAGGGGACATTATAGCTGCTGTAGACACTATAGGGACATTGGGGTAGTTCATCAAACCAGTGTAAAGTAGAACTAGCTTAGTTGCCGATAGCAGCCAATCAGATTCCACCTTTTATATTTGACAGCTCTTTTGGAAATCCAGTTCTACTTTTGGAAATCCAGTTCTACTTTACACCAGTTTGATAAATGACGCCATTATGTCTACTTTTTTTCCCCGCAGTATAGTACCTGGGACATTGGGGAGCACAACGGGCACAGTACTGGGGGTGGCAGCAGGATGACACTTTGGGAACACCAGGATTGGGAGGTTGATGGAAAAACTGAGAAATCTAACGTATCTGTATTACAAACTCTGTAGAGATGAGATGCAGCTGAAATAATTTGTCATGGCGGTCTAACAGAGGAGAAGAGGAAAGAGAAGGTCTATATGACAGTAGACGTCCCGGGATGTAAGAGGTATGTGGTCAAGTCAAGTATTAAGGCGGGGGGGGGGGGGTGTGCCCGAGAAAGGACCCGTCCTGGGTGCCAAACACCCTAGGCACGCCAATGCACGCCACTGCACAAGAACAAGGGGACATAATCTGAAATTAGCTCACAGTAAGATCAGTAGGGATGAGTGAAGAGACTTCGGATGATCCAAAGTTGATTAGAATAAAACTTCATTCTAATACTGTACGGAGCAGGAATGTATTGGCTCAGACGAGCCAAAGTTATTGCTTGGCGAAGTCTCTTTGCGAAGTGGTACCTTGGAGAGTTCAGGAAATGGTTTTTTACACTACAAATTCATTTATGAAGTGATTGCGCGAAGTCTCACGAGACTTTGCAAAGCAGTAACTTCTGCTCAGCGGAGCCAATACATTCTAATACTGTACAGAGATCCTGCTCCGTACAGTTTTAGAACGAAATTTTATGCAAATAGACTTCTGATGTTTCATCCAAAGTCGATTCGCTCATCCCTAATCAGGAGCAATGTCAGGAAATATTATTTTACTGAAAGAGTGGGTGAAGCTTGGAACAAACTTCCAGCAGAAATCTGCAGTAACTGAATTTAAACATACCTGGGATAAACACATGTCTATCTTAAGACAAAATAAGAAATAATATAAAGTGCAGACTAGATGGACCAGGCGATCTTTTTCTGCCATCAGTATAGACTATGGAGACAGGAAGAGGCCTTGCAGCATGGCACAGGCTGTGGGGTCCAACAGGGAAACATGACTTCAGTGGCCAAGTAGACCCAGCAGTAACTGACCACTAGACAAGGGGTAAGTGGGTAATGCAGCGCCTGTACCTTCTCCGGATAGTGGGACGGCAGGAGTCATGGATAACACAAACGATCATTGTTAAGCATTGTTCACATCTGCATCAGATGCAAAATAGAGAAGCATGGAGATCCCATTTTAGGCTACTTTCACACTAGCATTTTTGCTGGATCCGGCAGGGTTCGATTTCGTGATAACCATCTGCATCCGTTATGAATGGAAACGGTTGTATTATCTTTAACATTGCCAAGATGGATCTGTCATGAACTCCATTGAAAGTCAATGGAGGACGGATCCGTTTTCTATTGTGTCAAATTGTCAGAGAAAATGGATTTGTCCCCATTGACTTGCATTGGGGTTCATGCCGGATCTGTCTTGCTCCGCATCCCAGGACGGAAAGTAAACTACAACATGCCTAATATTATTTTTGTTGTTCTGCTCCTATAATGGATTAGAACAGCAGAAATAAAAATGCCAATGAACCCATCTTTATTCCTCTCTTGGGCTTATGTACAGATACACAGGGATAGAGGGATCTATGCTTTTCCTCCTATACCTGCAGCCTGTCAGAACTTGCCCACTGGACTCCCTGTCCTTTACAGTGGCCAGCTGATGGGGGGGGGGGGGGGTGCTGCTTCAATCTGGAATATGTCAGGTGGTGTATTACCTAAGATACAACCTTGAGGACATGCCCTGCGAGTGAGATCTGCAGGTATTTAACTTCAGATTCATTTGTGACCTGGTTTCTAAAGGTTATACATCATGCTTTATGGCAGCTAGCACCAAAATCCTGGTCTTGTCTGAAAGTTTGTCTTAGCTTTAAAACAAGACCTCGCTTATATGTCTAAATGCTTTACAGTCTGAGATATACCTAATAGTAGCAAGGAGATATCTTATTGTGCTATGGGCTACAGGGCAAGACAGTTTTCCTTTTAGACAGTTTCATGAATTAGATTTTTAAAATTAATTAGGCTCCTTACTGTAGGTCACAAAGTTATATTCTTTGCACATTTTGTATTAATAGTGTTCTCCTACACAATCTCATTCCCTTTTCAGGCCTGACCTTAACATATGTGCTCTCTTATTTATCTCATTGTGGACCATTGTGTACCCTTTTACCTGTATTGTATTGCTTTAAAGTGCAACTAAAATTTTGAAAAACTGTATGAAAAACGATTCTACATGAAATTAAAGGGGTTGTCCCATCTCAGACAATGGGGGCATATCGCTAGGATATGCCCCCATTGTCTGATAGGTGCGGGTCCCACCGCTGGGACCCGCACCTATATCGAGAACGGAGGCCCTCCATTCATTTTCTATAGGGCCGGCGAATATAGCCGAGCGCTGGCTCAGCGATTTTGTCAACGCCATAGAAATTAATGGGACCATGGGCCACGCATGCACGGTGCTCTCCCATTCACTTCTATGGGAGAGGCGGGGAGAAGCGCTTGGTGGTGGATGGACCCCGAGAAATCTGGGGTCCTCCAGCCACAGCTCTACCCACTTCATTCTCATTATTAAGTGCGGGTCCAAGTGGTGGAATAACCCTTTAATTTTTCAAATTTACTTTTTTCCTTTTACGTTGTCTATGTGAAGTAGACTGAACCTGCTGACACTGTTTGGTGGTGGAGGGATAATGCTATGGGGTAGTTTTTTAGGGCTCGGCTTGGTCCCTTTGTTGCGGCATACCAAAGACATTTTGGACAATCGTAAGCTTCCGACATTGTGGAAACAGTTTGTGGAAGGCCATTTTATGTAACAACCCTTACAGTAACCTAAACCCCATTGAATATCTTTAGGATGAAGCAGAGTAGAGATTGCGAGCCAGGTTCTATCATCCAACTTCAGTGTCTGACCCCACAAGTGCTCTTCTGAATGAAAAAATGGATGCAAAAATTCCTACAGACACACAACAAAAATCTTTTAGAAAGCCTCTTCCAAAAGACTGGAGGCTGCTTTAGCTGCAAAGGGAGACCAACTCTATATTAATGTCTACGGATTTAAAATGAAATATAAATAAATAATATAATACAGGCATGCTCAACCTGGGGCCCTCCAGCTGTTGCAAAACAACTACCAACATTCCCAGACAGTCTACAGCTATCAGCCTGCAGCAGGGCATGGTGGGAGCAGGACTGGTGCAAGGATTTTTGCCACCATAGGCAAAAGCTAATTTTGCAGCCCCCTTGATTCCACCCATTGACCCGCCCCTTTTTTGTCGGCAACCTATTTAAATGATTGTTGCAGGCAACATTTTACTTGACCAGCTAATTGCAGATATTGTACAGCAGTCCCGTTGCATAGCCGCCCTGAAATTTCTGCTGTGAAAAAGTGGCATAATCTGCAGAAGGGGGCCCTTAGACTGAGGCTGCACAGGGCCAAAGATCGCTACGTAGCAGGGTAGCATTCTAACATTACGAAATTGAATGGGGAGTTCCTCTTCTCACTTGCTTGGGCAGCTGCGTGCAGTGTGAGGGGCGACTACCTGCGCAGCCCTCACCCACTGCTCTGTCCACAGGTCCTGGTCCTTCTCAGCCCTGGCATCAGCCTCCCATGTGCTATGTATGGTATGTGCTCACCATCCAGGTGCCATTTGTGCCTGTTTACTACACCCGGCAATGGCACAGCAGCACCGCTCCATTACTTACACACGGGCTCATGTGCACTGCACTAGTGTCTATGGAGTGAAGAAGAGGCATACATATGGTTAACTATCCACCAAGAGGCTGAGCCCAGCCAGGAGGCTACATAGAAACTTTCCCTAACTCCGCACATGGCACCATGCCCACCTTCCCAGGCTGTGCCCGATAGCATCCCTATGGCCGGCAATGACACCCACCCCTGACAGCCTGCACTTACCGGAGTACGGTTCGCAATGCCACAGCGGGCAGAAGTCCAGCCAAAGTCAGCAGGCAACTTGTAAACACTTTCCCCATGGCGGCTCCAGGGCTCCACCGCTCATAGCAATGGATAATTCTCCTCAGTCACAACTGGCAAAGAGCCGTGACAGAAAAAAGTTGCTCCGCTGACTGCGACACAAAAAAGTTTGGAGGATTCCAGTGCCGATAGTCCTGTGCGTGGGGAGTGTGACTGGCCCTGTGCACAGCAGTGTGAGTGGCACCATGGCCTACTTTGCTTATGGGTGGCACCAGCCCTGGGTGGGAGTTGTAGTTTCACAACAGCTGGAGGGCCACAGGTTGAGCATCCCTTATATAATATAATAATAATAATATGAATATCATAATCCTGTAGATGTCCCAGAACGTTCATCCATATAGTGTATCTTGAAAATAGTGAAGAAATTATAGTAAACTTTAATAAATTAAAATGCCGCATTTTCTTGTTGGTGCATTTATTGAGCCTATTGAGCATTTATTGGTCAGATGTTATATTTTGGAGTGGACTTTTAAGTTTTTGGGGGCTCTTGCTGTTTTCTTTTTTCAAATTGCAGCAACTTTTTTTATAGGAGGGAACAGTCTGAAAAAAAAAAAAACACGCCCTGAGAGTAACATTTCTATTCTTATAAATCATGTATTTAAAAGTATAGAAAGTAAACATAAGTTCATGAGAAATATACCGTAGTATTGTGCAATCTTGAGCTGAGTCATAGTCACTACAAGGAAAACATATGCATATACATAGGAAATAATTCTGCGAGTTAAAAAAAAAAAAGAAAGTAAATGTATATATTTAAAAGTATCTGCCAAGTGACTGACTAATAAAGGTCAAATTGACTAACAAATACAGGTGAAACTCAAAAAATTTGAATATTGTGCAAAAGTTCATTTATTTCAGTAATCCAACTTAAAGGTGAAACTAATATATGAGATAGACTCCTTACATGCAAAGCGAGATATTTCAAGCCTTTATTTGTTAAAATTTGGCTGATTATGGTTTTCAGCTTATGAAAACCCCCAATTCACAATCTGAGAAAATTTGAATATTACATGAAATCAATAAAAAAAGGGATGTTAAATAGAAAAATGTAGGACCTCTGAAAAGTATAATCATGTATATGTACTCAGTACTTGGTTGGAGCCCCTTTTGCATCAATTACTACCTCAATGCGGCGTGGCATGGATGTCATCAGCCTATGGCACTGATGAGGTGTTATGGAAGACCAGGATGCTTCAATAGCAGCCTTCAGCTCTTCTGAATTGTTCGGTCTCATGTCTCTAATCTTCCTCTTGGCAATGCCCCTATGGGGTTCAGGACAGGTGAGTTTGCTGGCCAATCAAGCACAGTAACCCCATGTCATTAAACTAGGTTTTGGTACTTTTGGCAGTGTGGGCAGGTGCCAAGCCCTGCTGGAAAATGAAGTCACCATCTACATAAAGCTCATCTGATGAACGTAGCATGACGTGCTCCAAAATCTCCTGGTAGACGGCTGTGTTAACTCTGGACTTAATGAAGCACAGTGGACCAACACAAGCAGATGACATGACTCCCCAAATCAACACAGACTGTGGAAACTTCACACTGGACTTCAAGCATCTTGCATTGTGTGCCTCTCCATTCTTCCTCCAGACTCTGGGTCCTTGGTTTCCAAATGAGATGCAACAGACCGGTTCTTTTTTTCTTTAGCCCAGGTAAGACGCTTCTGACGTTGTTTGTTGTTCAGGAGAGGCTTGACAAGAGGAATACGACATTTGAAGCCCATGTCCAGGATCCGTCTGTGTGTGGTGACTCTTGATACACTAACTCCAGTCTCAGTCCACTCCTTGTGAAAGTCCCTAACACTTTTGAATGGCCTTTTCCTGACAGTCCTCCCCAGGCTGAAGCCATCCTCTGCTGCTTGTGCACCTTTTTCTTCCACATTAGTGTTGGGCACGAATATTCAAATCGCAAATATTTATCGCGAATATCGGCACATCGAGAATTTGCGAATATTTAGAATATAGTGCTATATATTCGTATTTTCGAATATTCGTCTTTTTTTTCCCGATCTGAACACGTGATTCCTCCCTGCTTCTTGCTTGTGGGCCAATGAGAAGGCAGCAATGTCTTTGTCTGAGCTTAGCAACATCCCTAGCAACCAATAGGAAAGTTGCCTACCCCTTTACTATATAATAACCTCCCCACATCCTTTTTCAGCATTTTTTTTACAGTTATGAGAGAGACAGCAGTGTCATTGCTATGCTCTGTGTTTTTCTGTCACATTACATTAGATAGATAGTTAGTTAGTTAGTTAGTTAGCATATATATATATATATATATATATATATATATATATATATATATTTTTTTTTTCAGATAGTTAGTGTGAGATAGTCAGTGTAGGTTAGATAGTGATATAGTGTAGCTGATAGGTTCCAGTGCAGGGTGTTAGGTAGTTCTGCTGTCCATACATACATGCTACATACATAGTGCTGTGATGTCACAAGTTCACAACAATACTTAGTGCACCAATCACTAATATGAAATCAGACCTGCTAAAATGTGAAGTTGGCCATATTGCGCAAAAAAATATGCACATCAATTGCTGATTTGCACAATCGCGAATATATTGGAGCACTCTATCTGCATGTAAAGCTATTGTAATGTTCTGCCGTACCAACCATTTTCTCCAGTCTCACGAAACTTCTAGCAGCTTAAAAAGTAGCAAACGTGACCCACGCCTGTATTGCGCGGGCAATACGCGAATATTACACGGCCAATTTTTGCAATCAAGAAAATAATCGTGAATTCTCGAATATATGACAAATATTCACCCAAATATTCGCGAAATAGCACTAATTCGAATATTGCCCCTGCCACTCATCACTATTTCACATAACTTTCTATTAATGTGCTTTGATACAGCACTTTGGGAACATCCAACTTCTTTTGCAATTACCTTTTGAGGCTTTCACTCCTTATGGAGGGTGTCAATGATGGTTTTCTGCACAACTGTCAGGTCAGCAGTCTTTCCCATGATTGTGATTCCTACTGAACCAGACTGAGAGACAATTTAAAGGCTCAGGAACCCTTTGCAGGTGTTATGGATTAATTCGCTGACTAGAGTGTGACACTTTGAGCCTAGAATATTGAACCTTTTCACAATATTCTAATTTTCTCAGATTATGAATTTGGGGTCTTCATAAACTGTAAACCATAATCATCCAAATTATAGCAAAAAAAGGCTTGAAATATCTCGCTTTGTATGTAATGAGTCTATCTCATATATTAGTTTCACCTTTTAAGTTGCATTACTGAAATAAATGAACTTTTGCACAATATTCTAATTTTTCGAGTTTCACCTGTATGAGTTCAGCTAATCTTCCTCATAGTTAGTTATTGGTGACAATCGAGTCCTTAGGCAAAACTGCCAAACTGCATTTAAAGGGGTTGTCCGGGTTCAGAGATGAACCCGGAAATACCCATATTTTCACCCAGGCAGCCCCCCTGACAAGAACATTGGAGCACTTCATGCTCTCCTTTGCCCTGCGCTGAATCGCGCAGGGAAAATGGATTTTCAGGAGATCCAGTGACGTACCGGGCTCTCTTTAGGGCTGCCAGGCAGAGGCTTCCGCCCAGCAGTGAGCCCGGTGATGTCAATGACACTGATGGGAGGGCTTTTCGTTGTTGTCATACTGAAATATGAAGTTCCTCTTCATGTTCAGCTTTCTAGCAGAAGCCTGAAGGTTTTGTGCCAATATTGACTGGTATTTGTAACTGTTCATAATTCCCTCTATCTTAACTAAGGCCCCAGTTCCAGCTTAAGAAAAACAGCCCCAAAGCATGATGCTGCCCCCACCATGGTTCACTGTGGGTATGGTGTTCTTCTAGTGATGTACAGTGTTGTTTTTGTGCCAAACATATCTTTTGGAATGATGGACAAAAAGTTCAACCTTGGTTTCATCAGACCATAACACCTTTTCCCACATGTTTTTGGGAGACTTCAGATGTGTTTTTGCAAAATGTAGCCTGGCTTGGATGTTTTTCTTCATAAGAAAAGGCTTTCCTCTTGCCACTCTACCCATAGCACCGACATATAAAGAATACTGGAGATTGTTGTCATATATACCACACAGCCAGTACTTGCCAGATATTCCTGCAGCTCCTTTAATGTTGCTCTGGGCCTCTTGGTAGCCTCCCAGACCAGTTTTCTTCTTGTCTTTTCACCCTTTTGGAGGGAGGTCCAGTTCTTGGTAATGTCACAGTTCTGCCATATTTTCTCCACTTGATGATGACTGTCTTCACTGTGTTGCATGGTATATCTAATGCCTTGGAAATTATTTTGTACCCTTCTCCTGACTGATACCTTTTAACAATGAGATCCCTCTGATGCTTTGGAAGCTCTCTGTGGACTATCACTTTTGCTGTGGGATGCGACTAAGAAAATTTCTGGAAAGACCAACTAGAGCAGCTGAACTTTATTTGGGGTTAATCTGAGGCACTTTATATGATGGCACGTGTATGCTGACTCCTATTTAACATGATTTTGAATGTGATTGTTTAATTCTGATCACAGCTACATCCCCAGTTATAAGACACTTATGCAACCACATTATTATTCTTTTTTTTTATTTCCCTCCACCTAAAAGATTTCAGTTTGTTTTTCAATTGAGTGTTACAGTATATAGTTCACATTAAAGGTGGAAAAAGTTCTAAAATGATATATCTTTGTCTCATTGACATATTAACAGGGGTGTGTAGACTTTTTTATATCCACTGTATATGGTAATTCAAAAATGTAGAACTTCTCAATCTGGAAGTAGATAGCAATCAACTCAGAATCCTAAAGGGATTCTTATGGTATTCAGGCATTTTAAGCGATGATTATTTTGGGCTGTATTGTTACTTGTAAGCAAAATTTTGCAGTGGGTCAAAAGCAAAATGTAGGTTTTAGCTTACAAGTTAGGGTACAGCCACATTGACAATTTTTCTGAAGCAGTTTTAGAAGCCAAAACCAGGAGTTAATTTGTTTTGCCTGGCTACTGTGACAAGTTCCTGTGGACCAGTTGCTGCTCCATCCAACATCTATGTCAGGTTGCTAGGCAACCACCTCCAATTCTGTCTCTCCTCTTTACCAGGGTCGGAGGTGTCAGGCTGCAGGACAACCGGCAACTACTGATGACTTCAAGTCTGGCAACCTATTTATAAGGGAATTGGCTTGTCATGTATTGCCTACAGAGTAAAGTTCTTTGCCTGGCTTCTGCACTGATCCTGATCTAGACTCATGATTTGGCCCTAAGTTTGACCTTCCTGGATATCTCTACTGCCTCTCCATTGGGATTGTCCCCCTGGTGCATTTTGTACTGCTCCTGGCTCTGACTTCTAGCCGTCTACTGACTATGTTCCCATTGCATCCTCTGGCCTGAAAGT
>JAKVIS010005489.1:0-11921 GCA_033119425.1 Bufotes viridis | reverse complement strand
AAAAAAGCGGGATCTTGACATAGGGGCCACTTAATATGGTGGATTTGGTGATCTCTGTAATGGAGACACCCCTTTGCTTAGTTTTCCTTCCTTTGAGGATATCTGGCTTTCATTGTGTTGTAGACCCATAACTGGGGCTCCACATTTATTTTGCATATTCCCTTTTCCCAGGAACTTTGCACTTCGGATTGCTGTGTTGAGACTCTTAAGTGAGGCTCCGCGGTGTTTTTGTAGCTGGTCTCCCTGAGGAGATCAGCTATTGTTGTGTTTGGGTGGTCTCCGAGGCATTGCTCCAGGTTAGCCAGAATCCTACTCCGCACTGATGAGGGCAACACCCAGAAACAGCTGTCTGTGGATGGATAACTGGCTTAGGTTTTCCCTGTCACATCCTTAAAGCTTGTAAAAAAAAGCGGGATCTTGACATAGGGGCCACTTAATATGGTGGATTTGGTGATCTCTGTAATGGAGACACCCCTTTGCTTAGTTTTCCTTCCTTTGAGGGATATCTGGCTTTCATTGTGTTGTAGACCCTTAACTGGGGCTCCACATTTATTTTGCATATTCCCTTTTCCCAGGAAACTTTGCACTTCGGATTGCTGTGTTGAGACTCTTAAGTGAGGCTCCGCGGTGTTTTGTAGCTGGTCTCCCTGAGGGAGATCAGCTATTGTTGTGTTTGGGTGGTCTCCGAGGCATTGCTCCAGGTTAGCCAGAATCCTACTCCGCACTGATGAGGGCAACACCCCGAATCAGCTGTCTGTGGATGGATAACTGGTTTAGGTTTTTCCTGTCACATCCTTCAAGCTTGTAAAAAAGCGGGATCTTGACATAGGGGCCACTTAATATGGTGGATTTGGTGATCTCTGTAATGGAGACACCCCTTTGCTTAGTTTTCCTTCCTTTGAGGGATATCTGGCTTTCATTGTGTTGTAGACCCATAACTGGGGCTCCACATTTATTTTGCATATTCCCTTTTCCCAGGGAACTTTGCACTTCGGATTGCTGTGTTGAGACTCTTAAGTGAGGCTCCGCGGTGTTTTGTAGCTGGTCTCCTGAGGAGATCAGCTATTGTTAGTGTTTGGGTGGTCTCCGAGGCATTGCTCCAGGTTAGCCAGAATCCTACTCCGCACTGATGAGGGGCAACACCCCGAAACAGCTGTCTGTGGATGGATAACTGGCTTAGGTTTTCCCGTCACATCCTTATAGCTTGTAAAAAAGCGGGATCTTGACATAGGGGCCACTTAATATGGTGGATTTGGTGATCTCTGTAATGGAGACACCCCTTTGCTAGTTTTCCTTCCTTTGAGGGATATCTGGCTTTCATTGTGTTGTAGACCCATAACTGGGGCTCCACATTTATTTTGCATATTCCCTTTTCCCAGGGAACTTTGCACTTCGGATTGCTGTGTTGAGACTCTTAAGTGAGGCTCCGCGGTGTTTTGTAGCTGGTCTCCCTGAGGAGATCAGCTATTGTTGTGTTTGGGTGGTCTCCGAGGCATTGCTCCGGTTAGCCAGAATCCTACTCCGCACTGATGAGGGGCAACACCCCGAAACAGCTGTCTGTGGATGGATAACTGGCTTAGGTTTTCCCGTCACATCCTTAAAGCTTGTAAAAAAGCGGGATCTTGACATAGGGGCCACTTAATATGGTGGATTTGGTGATCTCTGTAATGGAGACACCACTTTGCTTAGTTTTCCTTCCTTTGAGGATATCTGGCTTTCATTGTGTTGTAGACCCATAACTGGGGCTCCACATTTATTTGCATATTCCCTTTTCCCAGGGAACTTTGCACTTCGGATTGCTGTGTTGAGACTCTTAAGTGAGGCTCCGCGGTGTTTTGTAGCTGGTCTCCCTGAGGAGATCAGCTATTGTTGTGTTTGGGTGGTCTCCGAGGCATTGCTCCAGGTTAGCCAGAATCCTACTCCGCACTGATGAGGGCAACACCCCGAAACAGCTGTCTGTGGATGGATAACTGGCTTAGGTTTTCCCCTTCACATCCTTAAAGCTTGTAAAAAAGCGGGATCTTGACATAGGGGCCACTTAATATGGTGGATTTGGTGATCTCTGTAATGGAGACACCCCTTTGCTTAGTTTTCCTTCCTTTGAGGGATATCTGGCTTTCATTGTGTTGTAGACCCATAACTGGGGCTCCACATTTATTTTGCATATTCCCTTTTCCCAGGGAACTTTGCACTTCGGATTGCTGTGTTGAGACTCTTAAGTGAGGCTCCGCGGTGTTTTTGTAGCTGGTCTCCCTGAGGAGATCAGCTATTGTTATGTTTGGGTGGTCTCCGAGGCATTGCTCCCGGTTAGCCAGAATCCTACTCCGCACTGATGAGGGGCAACACCCCGAAACAGCTATCTGTGGATGGATAACTGGCTTAGGTTTTCCCTGTCACATCCTTAAAGCTTGTAAAAAAAGCGGGATCTTGACATAGTGGCCACTTAATATGGTGGATTTGGTGATCTCTGTAATGGAGACACCCCTTTGCTAGTTTTCCTTCCTTTGAGGGATATCTGGCTTTCATTGTGTTGTAGACCCATAACTGGGGCTCCAAATTTATTTTGCATATTCCCTTTTCCCAGGGAACTTTGCACTTCGGATTGCTGTGTTGAGACTCTTAAGTGAGGCTCCGCGTTGTTTTTTGTAGCTGGTCTCCCTGAGGCGATCAGCTATTGTTGTGTTTGGGTGGTCTCCGAGGCATTGCTCCCGGTTAGCCAGAATCCTACTCCGCACTGATGAGGGCAACACCCCGAAACAGCTGTCTGTGGATGGATAACTGGCTTAGGTTTTCCCATCACATTCTTAAAGCTTGTAAAAAAAGCGGGATCTTGACATAGGGGCCACTTAATATGGTGGATTTGGTGATCTCTGTAATGGAGACACCATTTTGTTTAGTTTTCATACCTTTGAGGGATATCTGGCTTTCATTGTGTTGTAGACCCATAACTGGGGATCCACATTTATTTTGCATATTCCCTTTTCCCAGGGAACTTTGCACTTCGCATTGCTGTGTTGAGACTCTTAAGTGAGGCTCCGTGGTGTTTTGTAGCTGGTCTCCCTGAGGAGATCAGCTATTGTTGTGTTTGGGTGGTCTCCGAGGCATTGCTCCCGGTTAGCCAGAATCCTACTCCGCACTGATGAGGGGCAACACCCCGAATCAGCTGTCTGTGGATGGATAACTGGTTTAGGTTTTCCCTGTCACATCCTTCAAACTTGTAAAAAAGCGGGATCTTGACATAGGGGCCACTTAATATGGTGGATTTGGTGATCTCTGTAATGGAGACACCCCTTTGCTTGGTTTTCCTTCCTTTGAGGGATATCTGGCTTTCATTGTGTTGTAGACCCATAACTGGGGCTCCACATTTATTTTGCATATTCCCTTTTCCCAGGGAACTTTGCACTTCGGATTGCTGTGTTGAGACTCTTAAGTGAGGCTCCGCGGTGTTTTGTAGCTGGTCTCCCTGAGGAGATCAGCTATTGTTGTGTTTGGGTGGTCTCCGAGGCATTGCTCCAGGTTAGCCAGAATCCTACTCCGCACTGATGAGGGCAACACCCGAAACAGCTGTCTGCGGATGGATAACTGGCTTAGGTTTTCCCCTTCACATCCTTATAGCTTGTAAAAAAAGCGGGATCTTGACATAGGGGCCACTTAATATGGTGGATTTGGTGATCTCTGTAATGGAGACACCCCTTTGCTTAGTTTTCCTTCCTTTGAGGGATATCTGGCTTTCATTGTGTTGTAGACCCATAACTGGGGCTCCACATTTATTTTGCATATTCCCTTTTCCCAGGGAACTTTGCACTTCGGATTGCTGTGTTGAGACTCTTAAGTGAGGCTCCGTGGTGTTTTGTAGCTGGTCTCCCTGAGGAGATCAGCTATTGTTGTGTTTGGGTGGTCTCCGAGGCATTGCTCCCGGTTAGCCAGAATCCTACTCCGCACTGATGAGAGGCAACACCCCGAAACAGCTGTCTGTGGATGGATAACTGGCTTAGGTTTTCCCCGTCACATCCTTAAAGCTTGTAAAAAAAGCGGGATCTTGACATAGGGGCCACTTAATATGGTGGATTTGGTGATCTCAGTAATGGAGACACCCGTTTGCTTAGTTTTCCTTCCTTTGAGGGATATCTGGCTTTCATTATGTTGTAGACCCATAACTGGGGCTCCACATTTATTTTGCATATTCCCTTTTCCCAGGGAACTTTGCACTTCGGATTGCTGTGTTGAGACTCTTAAGTGAGGCTCCGCGGTGTTTTTGTAGCTGGTCTCCCTGAGGAGATCAGCTATTGTTGTGTTTGGGTGGTCTCCGAGGCATTGCTCCAGGTTAGCCAGAATCCTACTCCGCACTGATGAGGGCAACACCCCGAAACAGCTGTCTGTGGATGGATAACTGGCTTAGGTTTTCCCCGTCACATCCTTCAAGCTTGTAAAAAAGCGGGATCTTGACATAGGGGCCACTTAATATGGTGGATTTGGTGATCTCTGTAATGGAGACACCCCTTTGCTTAGTTTTCCTTCCTTTGAGGGATATCTGGCTTTCATTGTGTTGTAGACCCATAACTGGGGCTCCACATTTATTTTGCATATTCCCTTTTCCCAGGGAACTTTGCACTTCGGATTGCTGTGTTGAGACTCTTAAGTGAGGCTCTGCAGTGTTTTTGTAGCTGGTCTCCCTGAGGAGATCAGCTATTGTTGTGTTTGGGTGGTCTCCGAGGCATTGCTCCCGGTTAGCCAGAATCCTACTCCGCACTGATGAGGGGCAACACCCCGAAACAGCTGTCTGTGGATGGATAACTGGCTTAGGTTTTCCCTGTCACATCCTTAAAGCTTGTAAAAAAAAAGCGGGATCTTGACATAGGGGCCACTTAATATGGTGGATTTGGTGATCTCTGTAATGGAGACACCCTTTTGCTTAGTTTTCCTTCCTTTGAGGGATATCTGGCTTTCATTGTGTTGTAGACCCATAACTGGGGCTCCACATTTATTTTGCATATTCCCTTTTCCCAGGGAACTTTGCACTTCGGATTGCTGTGTTGAGACTCTTAAGTGAGGCTCCGCGGTGTTTTTGTAGCTGGTCTCCCTGAGGAGATCAGCTATTGTTGTGTTTGGGTGGTCTCCGAGGCATTGCTCCCGGTTAGCCAGAATCCTACTCCGCACTGATGAGGGCAACACCCCGAAACAGCTGTCTGTGGATGGATAACTGGCTTAGGTTTTCCCTGTCACATCCTTATAGCTTGTAAAAAAAGCGGGATCTTGACATAGGGGCCACTTAATATGGTGGATTTGGTGATCTCTGTAATGGAGACACCCCTTTGCTTAGTTTTCCTTCCTTTGAGGGATATCTGGCTTTCATTGTGTTGTAGACCCATAACTGGGGCTCCACATTTATTTTGCATATTCCCTTTTCCCAGGGAACTTTGCACTTCGGATTGCTGTGTTGAGACTCTTAAGTGAGGCTCCGCGGTGTTTTTGTAGCTGGTCTCCCTGAGGAGATCAGCTATTGTTGTGTTTGGGTGGTCTCCGAGGCATTGCTCCCGGTTAGCCAGAATCCTACTCCGCACTGATGAGGGGCAACACCCGAAACAGCTGTCTGTGGATGGATAACTGGCTTAGGTTTTCCCCGTCACATCCTTAAAGCTTGTAAAAAAAGCGGGATCTTGACATAGGGGCCACTTAATATGGTGGATTTGGTGATCTCTGTAATGGAGACACCCCTTTGCTTAGTTTTCCTTCCTTTGAGGGATATCTGGCTTTCATTGTGTTGTAGACCCATAACTGGGGCTCCACATTTATTTTGCATATTCCCTTTTCCCAGGGAACTTTGCACTTCGGATTGCTGTGTTGAGACTCTTAAGTGAGGCTCCGCGGTGTTTTTGTAGCTGGTCTCCCTGAGGAGATCAGCTATTGTTGTGTTTGGGTGGTCTCCGAGGCATTGCTCCCGGTTAGCCAGAATCCTACTCCGCACTGATGAGGGGCAACACCCGAAACAGCTGTCTGTGGATGGATAACTGGCTTAGGTTTTCCCCGTCACATCCTTAAAGCTTGTAAAAAAGCGGGATCTTGACATAGGGGCCACTTAATATGGTGGATTTGGTGATCTCTGTAATGGAGACACCCTTTTGCTTAGTTTTCCTTCCTTTGAGGGATATCTGGCTTTCATTGTGTTGTAGACCCATAACTGGGGCTCCACATTTATTTTGCATATTCCCTTTTCCCAGGGAACTTTGCACTTCGGATTGCTGTGTTGAGACTCTTAAGTGAGGCTCCGCGTGTGTTTGTAGCTGGTCTCCCTGAGGCGATCAGCTATTGTTGTGTTTGGGTGGTCTCCGAGGCATTGCTCCCGGTTAGCCAGAATCCTACTCCGCACTGATGAGGGGCAACACCCCGAAACAGCTGTCTGTGGATGGATAACTGGCTTAGGTTTTCCCCATCACATCCTTAAAGCTTGTAAAAAAAGCGGGATCTTGACATAGGGGCCACTTAATATGGTGGATTTGGTGATCTCTGTAATGGAGACACCATTTTGCTTAGTTTTCCTACCTTTGAGGGATATCTGGCTTTCATTGTGTTGTAGACCCATAACTGGGGATCCACATTTATTTTGCATATTCCCTTTTCCCAGGGAACTTTGCACTTCGGATTGCTGTGTTGAGACTCTTAAGTGAGGCTCCGCGGTGTTTTTGTAGCTGGTCTCCCTGAGGAGATCAGCTATTGTTGTGTTTGGGTGGTCTCCGAGGCATTGCTCCAGGTTAGCCAGAATCCTACTCCGCACTGATGAGGGCAACACCCCGAAACAGCTGTCTGTGGATGGATAACTGGCTTAGGTTTTCCCCTTCACATCCTTATAGCTTGTAAAAAAGCGGGATCTTGACATAGGGGCCACTTAATATGGTGGATTTGGTGATCTCTGTAATGGAGACACCCCTTTGCTTAGTTTTCCTTCCTTTGAGGGATATCTGGCTTTCATTGTGTTGTAGACCCATAACTGGGGCTCCACATTTATTTTGCATATTCCCTTTTCCCAGGGAACTTTGCACTTCGGATTGCTGTGTTGAGACTCTTAAGTGAGGCTCCGCGGTGTTTTGTAGCTGGTCTCCCTGAGGAGATCAGCTATTGTTGTGTTTGGGTGGTCTCCGAGGCATTGCTCCAGGTTAGCCAGAATCCTACTCCGCACTGATGAGGGGCAACACCCCGAAACAGCTGTCTGTGGATGGATAACTGGCTTAGGTTTTCCCCGTCACATCCTTATAGCTTGTAAAAAAGCGGGATCTTGACATAGGGGCCACTTAATATGGTGGATTTGGTGATCTCTGTAATGGAGACACCCCTTTGCTTAGTTTTCCTTCCTTTGAGGGATATCTGGCTTTCATTGTGTTGTAGACCCATAACTGGGGCTCCACATTTATTTTGCATATTCCCTTTTCCCAGGGAACTTTGCACTTCGGATTGCTGTGTTGAGACTCTTAAGTGAGGCTCCGCGGTGTTTTGTAGCTGGTCTCCTGAGGAGATCAGCTATTGTTGTGTTTGGGTGGTCTCCGAGGCATTGCTCCAGGTTAGCCAGAATCCTACTCCGCACTGATGAGGGCAACACCCCGAAACAGCTGTCTGCGGATGGATAACTGGCTTAGGTTTTCCCCTTCACATCCTTATAGCTTGTAAAAAAGCGGGATCTTGACATAGGGGCCACTTAATATGGTGGATTTGGTGATCTCTGTAATGGAGACACCCCTTTGCTTAGTTTTCCTTCCTTTGAGGGATATCTGGCTTTCATTGTGTTGTAGACCCATAACTGGGGCTCCACATTTATTTTGCATATTCCCTTTTCCCAGGGAATTTTGCACTTCGGATTGCTGTGTTGAGACTCTTAAGTGTGGCTCCGTGGTGTTTTTGTAGCTGGTCTCCCTGAGGAGATCAGCTATTGTTGTGTTTGGGTGGTCTCCGAGGCATTGCTCCCGCTTAGCCAGAATCCTACTCTGCACTGATGAGGGGCATCACCCCGAAACAGCTATCTGTGGATGGATAACTGGCTTAGGTTTTCCCTGTCACATCCTTAAAGCTTGTAAAAAAAAGCGGGATCTTGACATAGTGGCCACTTAATATGGTGGATTTGGTGATCTCTGTATTGGAGACACCCTTTTGCTTGGTTTTCCTTCCTTTGAGGGATATCTGGCTTTCATTGTGTTGTAGACCCATAACTGGGGCTCCACATTTATTTTGCATATTCCCTTTTCCCAGGGAACTTTGCACTTCGGATTGCTGTGTTGAGACTCTTAAGTGAGGCTCCGCGGTGTTTTTGTAGCTGGTCTCCCTGAGGAGATCAGCTATTGTTGTGTTTGGGTGGTCTCCGAGGCATTGCTCCCGGTTAGCCAGAATCCTACTCCGCACTGATGAGGGCAACACCCCGAAACAGCTGTCTGTGGATGGATAACTGGCTTAGGTTTTCCCCGTCACATCCTTAAAGCTTGTAAAAAAGCGGGATCTTGACATAGGGGCCACTTAATATGGTGGATTTGGTGATCTCTGTAATGGAGACACCCCTTTGCTTAGTTTTCCTTCCTTTGAGGGATATCTGGCTTTCATTGTGTTGTAGACCCATAACTGGGGCTCCACATTTATTTTGCATATTCCCTTTTCCCAGGGAACTTTGCACTTCGGATTGCTGTGTTGAGACTCTTAAGTGAGGCTCCGCTGTGTTTTGTAGCTGGTCTCCCTGAGGAGATCAGCTATTGTTGTGTTTGGGTGGTCTCCGAGGCATTGCTCCCGGTTAGCCAGAATCCTACTCCGCACTGATGAGGGGCAACACCCCGAAACAGCTGTCTGTGGATGGATAACTGGCTTAGGTTTTCCCCTTCACATCCTTATAGCTTGTAAAAAAGCGGGATCTTGACATAGGGGCCACTTAATATGGTGGATTTGGTGATCTCTGTAATGGAGACACCACTTTGCTTGGTTTTCCTTCCTTTGAGGGATATCTGGCTTTCATTGTGTTGTAGACCCATAACTGGGGCTCCACATTTATTTTGCATATTCCCTTTTCCCAGGGAACTTTGCACTTCGGATTGCTGTGTTGAGACTCTTAAGTGAGGCTCTGCAGTGTTTTTGTAGCTGGTCTCCCTGAGGAGATCAGCTATTGTTGTGTTTGGGTGGTCTCCGAGGCATTGCTCCAGGTTAGCCAGAATCCTACTCCGCACTGATGAGGGGCAACACCCCGAAACAGCTGTCTGTGGATGGATAACTGGCTTAGGTTTTCCCCGTCACATCCTTATAGCTTGTAAAAAAGCGGGATCTTGACATAGGGGCCACTTAATATGGTGGATTTGGTGATCTCTGTAATGGAGACACCACTTTGCTTGGTTTTCCTACCTTTGAGGGATATCTGGCTTTCATTGTGTTGTAGACCCATAACTGGGGATCCACATTTATTTTGCATATTCCCTTTTCCCAGGGAACTTTGCACTTCGGATTGCTGTGTTGAGACTCTTAAGTGAGGCTCCGCGGTGTTTTTGTAGCTGGTCTCCCTGAGGAGATCAGCTATTGTTGTGTTTGGGTGGTCTCCGAGGCATTGCTCCAGGTTAGCCAGAATCCTACTCCGCACTGATGAGGGGCAACACCTCGAAACAGCTGTCTGTGGATGGATAACTGGCTTAGGTTTTCCCCTTCACATCCTTATAGCTTGTAAAAAAAGCGGGATCTTGACATAGGGGCCACTTAATATGGTGGATTTGGTGATCTCTGTAATGGAGACACCCCTTTGCTTGGTTTTCCTTCCTTTGAGGGATATCTGGCTTTCATTGTGTTGTAGACCCATAACTGGGGCTCCACATTTATTTTGCATATTCCCTTTTCCCAGGGAATTTTGCACTTCGGATTGCTGTGTTGAGACTCTTAAGTGAGGCTCCGCGGTGTTTTTGTAGCTGGTCTCCCTGAGGAGATCAGCTATTGTTGTGTTTGGGTGGTCTCCGAGGCATTGCTCCCGGTTAGCCAGAATCCTACTCTGCACTGATGAGGGGCAACACCCCGAAACAGCTGTCTGTGGATGGATAACTGGCTTAGGTTTTCCCTGTCACATCCTTAAAGCTTGTAAAAAAGCGGGATCTTGACATAGGGGCCACTTAATATGGTGGATTTGGTGATCTCTGTAATGGAGACACCCCTTTGCTTGGTTTTCCTTCCTTTGAGGGATATCTGGCTTTCATTGTGTTGTAGACCCATAACTGGGGCTCCACATTTATTTTGCATATTCCCTTTTCCCAGGGAACTTTGCACTTCGGATTGCTGTGTTGAGACTCTTAAGTGAGGCTCCGCGGTGTTTTGTAGCTGGTCTCCCTGAGGAGATCAGCTATTGTTGTGTTTGGGTGGTCTCCGAGGCATTGCTCCCGGTTAGCCAGAATCCTACTCCGCACTGATGAGGGGCAACACCCCGAAACAGCTGTCTGTGGATGGATAACTGGCTTAGGTTTTCCCTGTCACATCCTTATAGCTTGTAAAAAAGCGGGATCTTGACATAGGGGCCACTTAATATGGTGGATTTGGTGATCTCTGTAATGGAGACACCCCTTTGCTTGGTTTTCCTTCCTTTGAGGGATATCTGGCTTTCATTGTGTTGTAGACCCATAACTGGGGCTCCACATTTATTTTGCATATTCCCTTTTCCCAGGGAACTTTGCACTTCGGATTGCTGTGTTGAGACTCTTAAGTGTGGCTCCGCGGTGTTTTTGTAGCTGGTCTCCCTGAGGAGATCAGCTATTGTTGTGTTTGGGTGGTCTCCGAGGCATTGCTCCCGGTTAGCCAGAATCCTACTCCGCACTGATGAGGGGCAACACCCCGAAACAGCTGTCTGTGGATGGATAACTGGCTTAGGTTTTCCCTGTCACATCCTTAAAGCTTGTAAAAAAAGCGGGATCTTGACATAGGGGCCACTTAATATGGTGGATTTGGTGATCTCTGTAATGGAGACACCACTTTGCTTGGTTTTCCTTCCTTTGAGGGATATCTGGCTTTCATTGTGTTGTAGACCCATAACTGGGGCTCCACATTTATTTTGCATATTCCCTTTTCCCAGGGAACTTTGCACTTCGGATTGCTGTGTTGAGACTCTTAAGTGAGGCTCCGCGGTGTTTTTGTAGCTGGTCTCCCTGAGGAGATCAGCTATTGTTGTGTTTGGGTGGTCTCCGAGGCATTGCTCCCGGTTAGCCAGAATCCTACTCCGCACTGATGAGGGGCAACACCCCGAAACAGCTGTCTGTGGATGGATAACTGGCTTAGGTTTTCCCTGTCACATCCTTAAAGCTTGTAAAAAAGCGGGATCTTGACATAGGGGCCACTTAATATGGTGGATTTGGTGATCTCTGTAATGGAGACACCATTTTGCTTGGTTTTCCTTCCTTTGAGGGATATCTGGCTTTCATTGTGTTGTAGACCCATAACTGGGGCTCCACATTTATTTTGCATATTCCCTTTTCCCAGGGAACTTTGCACTCGGATTGCTGTGTTGAGACTCTTAAGTGAGGCTCAGCGGTGTTTTTGTAGCTGGTCTCCCTGAGGAGATCAGCTATTGTTGTGTTTGGGTGGTCTCCGAGGCATTGCTCCAGGTTAGCCAGAATCCTACTCCGCACTGATGAGGGCAACACCCCGAAACAGCTGTCTGTGGATGGATAACTGGCTTAGGTTTTCCCTTCACATCCTTATAGCTTGTAAAAAAAGCGGGATCTTGACATAGGGGCCACTTAATATGGTGGATTTGGTGATCTCTGTAATGGAGACACCCCTTTGCTTAGTTTTCCTTCCTTTGAGGGATATCTGGCTTTCATTGTGTTGTAGACCCATAACTGGGGCTCCACATTTATTTTGCATATTCCCTTTTCCCAGGGAACTTTGCACTTCGGATTGCTGTGTTGAGACTCTTAAGTGAGGCTCCGGTG
>JAKVIS010005488.1:0-12045 GCA_033119425.1 Bufotes viridis | reverse complement strand
CAAGGCCACTGGATATGCGAAATTGCTACATGATGATGTTTTTCCCTCTTTATGCACTAAAGCTGGCACGTTCCCTGAGTTTTTCCAGCAAGATGGTGCACCACCACATTATGGGTGTCAGGTCCGAGCATTCCTAGATGAACAGTTTCCTGGAAAGTGGATTGGTTGTCGTGGGCCAGGTGAATGGCCCCCAAGGTCTCCTGATCTGACCCCCTTAGACTTTTATCTTTGGGGTTATCTGAAGGAAATTGTCTATTCTATGAAGATACGAGATGTGCAGCACCTGAAACTACCGATACTGGAAGCCTGTGCTAGCATTTCTCCTGCGGTGT
The DNA here is from genome assembly GCA_033119425.1 of Bufotes viridis. Taxonomy (NCBI): domain Eukaryota; kingdom Metazoa; phylum Chordata; class Amphibia; order Anura; family Bufonidae; genus Bufotes; species Bufotes viridis. The sequence continues at coordinate 11,713 of JAKVIS010005488.1, read as the reverse complement.
TGCTATCAGTGTGTGAAGAGTGGGAGAAGAGGGTTGCATTGACAATCCAACACAATGGGCAGCACATTGAACACATTTTATAAGTGGTCAGAAACTTGTAAATAACTCAGAAAAGAATAAAGTTATGTTAAAACCAAGCACACCATTGTTTTTCTTGTGAAATTCCCAATAAGTTTGATGTGTCACATCATCTTCCTATTGAAAAAACAAAAGTTGGATTCAAAATGGCCGACTTCAAAATGGCCGCCATGGTCACCACCCATCTTGAAAAGTTTCCCCCTCCCATATACTAATGTGCCACAAACAGGAAGTTAATATCACCAACCATTCCCATTTTATTAAGGTGTATCCATATAAATGGCCCACCCACGATACTACCACTATCCTTGCTACTATCACTTCTATCCCTCCTCTGCTCCCCACCCCTGTGGCATGCTGCAATAACCACTCAGGAGCATCTATTCTTATGATTCTATGTTGGACCATTCCTAGCATTCCTGCTAGAACTCAGCTAGCAATGGCGGTCCAGATAGGAGGGATATGCTCCTGCACAGTCTGACATTGTTATCAATCCGAGCTGCCTGTTCTAGAAGGAGCAGAAAGAGTAATGGCACAACTGTGGAGGGATCAACATGTGATGCGAAAGGTGAGATACTATACAACCATGAACATGTCAGGAGAGGTGACGAAAGCTCCTCTTTAAGTAGAGAATACAGAACCAAGAGAAGAAGGTCCATGATGATAGGTTTATCTAAAGAATTGTCATTTTAAAGTGACTGGGGGGTAATGAACCAATATTTGGAGAATCTGCAAAATCTTTTTTTTAGGACTTGCTTTTACAGGGACCAGTCAGTCATTTTTGGACTGCTGGGTTATGTGGAGCACAACAATGAAAGCAAAGTCTGGAGGAATTAAACATTTTATAGTTGTATTACTATATCCTCCATTATGATACTCAATCCCATATGTTTCAAACCAGTTTGGTTGGCAGATGCTTTCATGCAGCTTACACTTGTATGTGGATAGGGTGTGGTCTGCTCCCACTACATCTTGGATTAAAGGAATGGAAGAGGTAATATGCAGCCTGTTCTTTAAATGGAAACCTCTCTCATTAGTTAGGTGGTTCCTCCTCCCTGATGTGCTTTCAGTGGCGTATGTGCAGATCTATCTACCTCTCTCGCCATCCCCGTCGAACAACCACAGCATACAATAAAATCAAGGATTTTCCCAGAATCATATAGCACAATAGTAAAGTGTTTCAGGGTGAATATTTTCCACCCCTAGCGTTGGCCAGGGGAATGTATATAGACATAGAATAGACATGACATGATGTGATACACTGAACCTGAGTATGCAAGAAAATTGTATGTTTTACCCTTAATAAAAACCATAAGTATCAATTTATGGGCGAGTCTTTGTTTTTATATGTAGTTAAAGAAGTCCCCCTGCAATTATTTAGAAACCAGTGACCAAATAGCTTTTTAGAGTCTTTAGTAAATATATTTCCAGGAGTACCCAAAATAGGTCTATATAATAAATATCACTCCACTATGAAGGTGACTTTGTTGCTGGGGATACACCCATATATTTGTTTTGTGCAGGCAAGTGCAGCAATTTTTGGCTGAGGAGGCTTTTTTTGACAATGTGCTAAAATATATATATAACTCTCACCTTTGGCCCCATGGTCCTGTGACAACTCGACTCATGGAGTAGATTTTAAGATCTTCAAATTAGTAGCAGTAGATCTCCATCTCTGTGAGGTACTTTCACACTTAACGCCGGTGCGGATCCGTCTGTTTATTTGCACAGAGCCAGGCATGCTCAGCCTGCGGCCTCCAGCTGTTGCAAAACTACAACTCCCATCATTCCCTGACAGCCTACAGCTATCATCTTGCAGAAGACCATTGTGGGAGTTGTAGTTTTTAACAACTGGAGGACCACAGGTTGACATGCCTGGCCAGACATACCCACGTATCCGATGCGTTTGTATCCGTTCAGAACGGATCCGTTTGCATTAGTTTTAAAGAAAAATGCCAAATCCAAGCGGATTCGTTTTGAATTACATTGAAAGTCAATGGGAACAGATCCGTTTTCAAATGCACCATATTGTGTCAGTGAAAGCGGATCCGTCCCCATTGACTTACATTGTGTCAAAACGGATCCGTTAGGCTCTGCCTCTTCAGACGGACACTAAAAATACAGCGAGCTGCGTTTTGGTGTCCGCCTCTTAACACAGAATAGAATCGGAGCGGGCCGAACTGTTGCATTCTGAGCGGATCCTTATCCATTCAGAATGCATTGGGCATTAACTGAGTCCATTTTGGACCGTTTGAAAATCCCTGAAACGGATCTCACAAGCGGAATCCAAAACGCCAGTGTAAAGTACCCTAAGACTGTTGTAACGGAAGCAGATGTGTACTTGAGATTTTGCTTAGAGCTAATCACAAGGGAGTTATCTAACTAGCCCCCTGGTCTTCACCCATTGCTCCTGTACAGGGATGTGGACTCTGCTGAGGGACCACCAGGACAGGCTACTTCTTAGAGTAGTCTCTGGTTCACGTGACTGCTAATCCTTAATAGACATTGATGTGGGCACCAAGGGATCCAAGCAAAACCGTAGTGAGGGACAAGCCTTGGTCAAGGCAGGCAACGTGGAACTAAATCCGGTAATCAGGCCAAAGGTTAGGGCCAGCAGCACAGGAGTCAGTATAGAGAGGCAGGCAGGAGAGTGCAAATCTTGTTTTCAGACAGAGATAAAAAGGATAATCAGAGCCATTGGATGGGAGCACAGAAGGTGTGCACACGATGGCACTGAAGACCTTGCAGACAGGCGTGACCGATTAGGTCGGATCGTTCAATTAAAAATGCGCGATTTCACAAGCAAGTTCAGTCAGTTTGTCTGCGATTGCGTTCAGTTGTTCCGTTTCCTTCACGCGGATGCAATGTCGCATTGATGCGTTTTCACGCGTGTGATAAAAACCGAAGGTTTACAAACAGCATTTCTTACGACCATCAGTAAAAATGCATTGCCATCCGCACTTGCTTCCGGATGTGATGCGATTTCACGCCACCCCAATCACTTCTGTGGAGGACGGGGCTGCGTGAAAAACACAGAGGCTGCAGAACATGCTGCGGTTTTCCGCACAGCGCTGGAAGTGATGCGTGAAAAGCAGCGCTCATGCACACAGACACATTGAAATGAATGGGGGCCGGGTTCAGTGCGGGCTCAATGCATTCTGTGGAATGACAACTCAGAAAACATCAGACTTTTCCATCGCTTAAAAATCCACTATGGAATCCATGGCAGAAGTTGAAAGAAGCTGATCCTCAGTTTTCTTCTGCATTTTTAGTTTCTCATGTTGTGGATCCACACTCCAGCTTTAGCCCATTCAGTGTAGGGCTAAGTCGCATGCAGACATTCAGCGTAGTTTCTCTGTTGTGTGCCCATGCCAATAAAGTAAGTGTCTATTCTTGGATTCCTACTGGTTTGGAAACCTTCGCGACCATGTAAGCAAGAATGATAGTCTTGTGCAGAACAATGGGGAGGCAGTTACATGCAGATTCTGGCATGTAGATCCAGGAAACAAACTCTGCAGTGTGAGCCCGGTCCATTAATCTTATGTGCTGAGAGAGAATAGGCCCACAATTTGTTAATGTGCTTTTGCCAGTTGTTAAATGTGTTGTAAAAATCACGACTTTTTGAATGCCACATTGGCATTTGAACTAAGTTTGCACACTTTCTGTGACCTTTTTATTCACTTTTCAAATTTGTATTAGTAATGTAATCGGTTCTGGATCTAGAACATTTTAACAAGAGATTTCAGCAGTAAACAACAATTGGACATCATTGTGGATAAAACCACAGATCCCACACCACAAGGGTTCTTTGTCTCTAACATTGTTATGGTCTGTTCTTTTTCAAGCCCATATTCATCTCCTCCAGTGTCCTGTCCTAACAAGGAAGCAGAAAGCACTTAACATATGTACAATCCGGAAGAGGCATTGGCAGCCAAGCGTGACCCTGTGTTAAGCAGAAGGCCTCCACAATCAGGACCTAGCTATTGAAGGGGGTCCTCCAGGAATTTAGAAAATGGAAATGCTTAAATATTACTTTACTGTAAATATATTACCATATACCTTTCATTATTATACTGTGAAGCTCATTTTGTTTAGGGAGCAATCATTAGGATAAACAAATGTCCGCCGTCCCTGATGAGGCCTGCGTGCACACGATACGTGGTTTGGTTCCGCACCCGAGCCTCATTTTTCTGCGGCTCGGGCGCGGCCTTGTGCTTCAATGGGGTCGCCAAAGATGTCCGTTGTGCGCGAGGCAAGAATAGGCGAAAGAAGACACCCCAAAGTATTCACGGAGGGGCATGGTGAGTTCATGTATCATTTCATTTTTTTTTCACAAGTTAGCGGAAATGACACTTTCTGAGAAAAAAAAAAAAAAAAAGTTTCAATTTCTGATAACTTCTGGCAAAAAAAAAAAATCTCAGATCGGACTCACTATGCCCCTCAGTGAATACCTTGGGGTGTCTACTTCCGAAATGGGGTCATTTGTGGGGTGTGTTTACTGTTCTGGCATTTTAGGCGGGCTAAATTGTGAGCCGCCATGTAAACCTAAAGGTACTCGTTGGAATTTGGGCCCCTTTGTGCACTCAGGCTGCAAAAGTGACACTCATGTAGATCGCCGCACTCAGAGAAGTAGGGCAATGTGTTTTGGAGTGTATTTTACATACACTCCATGTTGGGTGAGAGAAATATCTCTGTAAATTGTCAACTTTGTATAAAAATTTTTAAAAGTTGTCGCTTACAGAGATATTTTTCACACAAAGTATGGGTATATATAAAATACACCCTAAAACACATTGCCCTACTTCTCCTGAGTACGGCGATACCACATGTGTGCCACTTTTTGCAGCTTGGGTGCTAAAGGGGCCCTAAACCAATGAGTACCTTTAGGATTTCACAGGGCATTTTTACGCATTTGGATTCCAGACTTCTTCTCACGCTTTAGGGGCCCCTAAAATGCCAGGACAGTATAAATACCCCACATGTGACCCCATTTTGGAAAGAAGACACCCCAAGGTATTCTGTGAGGGGTATGGTGAGTTCATGTAAAATTTTATTTTTGTCACAAGTTAGTGGAATATGAGACTTTGTAAAAACAAAATTAAAAAAAAAACAATTTCCGCTGACTTGTGCCAAAAATAAAAATTCTGTGGACTCACCATGCCCCTCACAGAATACCTAGGGGTGTCTTCTTTCCAAAATGGGGTCACATGTGGGGTATTTATACTCACCTGGCATTTTAGGGGCCCCTAAAGTGTGAGAATCCAAATGCATAAAAATGGCCTGTGAAATCTTAAAGGTACTCATTGGTTTTAGGGCCCCTTGCGCACCCAGGCTGCAAAAAGTGTCACCATGTGGTATCGCCGTACTCAGAAGTAGGGCAATGGTTTGGTGGTGTTTTACATATACCCATGCTAGGCGTGTGAGAAATATCAGCTGTAAACGACAACTTTTTAAATTTTTTATTCAAAGTTGTCAATTTACAGAGATATTTCTCTCACCCAGTATGGGTATATGTAAAAATACACCCTAAAACACATTGCCCTACTTCTCCTGAGTACGGCGATACCACATGTGTGACACTTTTTGCAGCCAAGATGCGCAAAGGGGCCCTAATTCCAATGAGTACCTTTTAGGAGGGCATTTTTACGCATTTTTCTTCTCACGCTTTAGGGCCCCTAAATGCCAGGGCAGTATAAATACCCCACATGTGACCCCATTTGGAAAGAAGACACCCCAAGGTATTCCATGAGGGGCATGGCGAGTTCATAGAAGATTTTTTTTGGCACAAGTTAGTGGAAATTGATTTTTATTGTTTTTTTCTCACAAAGTCTCCCCTTTCCGCTAACTTTTGACAAAAAGTTTAATTTTTCATGGACTCATTATGCCCTCAGCGAATACCTTGGGGTGTCTTCTTTCCAAAATGGGGTCACATGTGGGTATTTATACTGCCCTGGCATTTTAGGGGCCCTAAAGCGTGAGAAGAAAAATGCGTAAAAATGCTCCTCCTAAAAGGTACTGCTGATTTGAGCCTTTGCGTATTTGGCTGCAAAGTGAAACACATAGGTAGTCGCTGTACTCAGGAGAAGTAGGGCATGGTTTGGGGTGTATTTTTACATATACCCATGCTGGGTGAGAGAAATATCTCTGTAAATTGGACAACTTTGAATAAAAAATTTAAAAAGTTGTCGCTTACAGTGATATTTCTCACACCCAGCATGGGTATATGTAAAAATACACCCCAAAACCACATTGCCCTACTTCTCCTGAGTACGGCGATACCACATGTGTGACACTTTTGCAGCCAAGATGCGCAAAGGGGCCCTAAAACCAATGAGTACCTTTAGGATTTCACAGGCCATTTTTACGCATTTGGATTCTCACGCTTTAGACTCCTAATCTGCCAGGGCAGTATAAATACCCACATGTGACCCCATTGTGGAAAGGAGACACCCTAAGGTATTCTGTGAGGGGTATGGCGAGTTCACAGAAAAAAATTTGGCACAAGTTAGCGGAAATTGTTTTTTTTTTTTTTTTACAGTCTCATATTCCACTAACTTGTGACAAAAATAAAATTTTGCATGAACTCACCATACCCCTCACGGAATACCTTGGGGTGTCTTCTTTCTAAAATGGGGTCACATGTGGGGTTTTTGTACTGCCCTGGCATTTGAGGGTCTCCGCAGTCATTACACGTATGGCCAGCATTAGGAGTTTCTGCGATTCTCCGTATATTGAGCATACGGGTAATGAGATTTTTTTCCGCTCAGCCTCTGCGCTGAAAAAAAATGAACGGGCACAGATTTTTTCATTCAGCACGGTCAATGTGGATGAAAAATCTCTGCCAAAATCAGTGACTGCGGTGCAGTGGGCTGGGCGCTAACTAACTGGTGGTGATAGGGGACCCTTATGCCCCATTCACACGTCCGCAATTCTGTTTGCGGAACGGAATTGCGGACCCATTCATTTCTATGGGGACAGACTTTGTCCCGCTCGATCCGGGAATTACGGATCCGCGCTCCGGGTCTGCACTTCCGTTTCTGCAAAAATATAGAACATGTCCTTTCTTGTCCGCACTGCGCATAAGAAAAGCATTTTCTATATAGTTCTGGCAATGTGCGGATCTGCAAAATGCGGAAAGCACATTGCCGGTGTCCGTGTTTTGAGGATCTGCGGATCGGATCCGCGGATCGGATCCGCGGATCGGATCCGCGGATCCGAATCCACGGATCCGTGGAATCCACGGATCCGCAAAACACATATGGACGCCTGAATGGAGCCTTACAAGGGGTGTGATCAATGACAGGGGGTGATCAGGGGTCTAGATGGGGTGATCAAGGGGTTAATAGGTGAGGGGGTGGGGGGGTTAGTGTAGTGTTTGGTGCAACTTTACTAGTTACCTGGTCCTCTGGTGGTCGATCCCAGTAAATGGGACCACCAGAGGACCAGGTAGCAGCTATATCAGACGCTGTTCATAAAACAGCGCCTGATATAGCAGTTTGATGCGATTTTATTCGCATCTACAGCCTGCCAGCGATGGATCATCGCTGGCAGGCTGTAGCCGAACTGCTGTGCCGCGCTTCTCTGTGAACGCGCGCACGCGCTGCTTCACAGGAAATCTCGCCTCGCGAGATGACGCGCCGATGCGCCGGAACAGAGCTACAGGGCCGCCCGCAGGACGCATCCCTGCGTAGGCGGTCCTGGGCGGCTAAGGGTTAGAAATAAAAAACTTAACATACCTTAGCCACTTGATGCGTAGTTGCCGATCTCTGTCTTTCTTCAAGCTTTAGCTGTAGTCTAAGGACCTGTGATGACATCATATCACATGGTCCAATCACATGGTCCATCACGGACCATGTGATTGGACCATGTGATGTGACGTCATCACAGGTCCCTTAGAATACAGCTAAAGCTGGAAGAAGAAGAGAGATCGCCAACTACGAGATCAAGTGGCTAAGGTAAGTTAAGTTTTGTATTTTAACCCCTTAATCCTCATTCTACAAAGCATTCTTTATTCAGAATGCTATTATTTTTCCTTATAACCATGTTATAAGGGAAAATAATGAAGATCGGGTCCCGTCGCTTAGCAACCATGCGGAAAATCGCACTGCATCCGCACTTGCTTGCGGATGCTTGCGATTTACCCGCAGCCCCATTCACTTCTATGGGGCTGCGTTGTGTGAAAACGCAGAATATAGAGCATGCTGCGATTTTTACGCAATGCAGAAGTGATGCGTGAAAAGCACTGCTCATGTGCACAGCCCCATAGAAATGAATGGGTCCGGTTCAGTGCGGGTGCAATGCGTCCTCCTCACGCATTGCACCCGCGCGGAAAACTTTCGCCCGTGTGAATGCAGCCTTACACCAAAGAAAACCTTTTTCATACTGGACATGTCATGACTGTGAATCAAGTGGGTCACCCTTAGTCCTTGAGGTTCAGTACAACAGCTGTTGGATGGACAATCACCCATTTAATTGCCATTTCCAACCAGTCTCCAGCGTTCTTATACCTAGTACATATTCCCCATCACTTGCACTCCACTCTCACCATGCATGTGGAGTTCTCAATGCCATCCTTCCATATACAGTGGATCCTGGTTCCATACTTCACCTCTCATATATTATATATGCATACAATGAAGCCCTACGCTCGCTTTCCTAATTCATCTGCTTTCCACTGCGACCCAGCATTCACCCTCTTCACTCTCTGGAAGGAATCACTAATTGGTTGCATTGGGTATCAATAACATAGTGAAAGTCAATACCTGCAGGACAGGTGACCTTCCCAATGCACTAAATAGCAGTGTTCATGTTACCCCAGGACCTACGGCATTATCATCGGCTCAGCTACACTGAGCTGGCCAGAAAAATTTCACGACAAACATTTTACTTTTCTTTTTCTAATGCATAAATTTAGTGGCAACCTAGGTGGCAACATAATATGTCCAACCCCTGTCCTAGACCAGCTAATGTGTCATATTATACTGGTATGCTGTGGAGCTCCAACTCTAAAGGTTGTATGTCCCTTTTGCAGGATCCCATACAAGTATTTTTTTACTTATTAAAGTATGTGATAAACTTACCGTTACAGCGATACTTCAGGTTGGACCAGATAATGTTTTCCTGTGAGAAGCAGAATACTCCAAGTCTTCCGCCACGCATAGTGGTATCCACAGTGACTCCCGATCTGCTACCAGCTCACTACCTTCATAGAACCTTGCCCTGGAAATGCATCATACATTGATAAACCTGAAGAACAGACATGCAGGAAATCCAACATATATTTTAATTCCTGGAAGGTTCTGCAATGGCGTGAACTGTGCTCCGCATATATTTACTCATTAGGTACTTTATACAAAGGAATTAATCCTACTGGATGTACTGACCTAATGTACCCAACCTGAGGTCTGTGCTGCAGGAACCAGCGGTAAGACACCTTGTCTTTCCATCCTACATTTCTGGGGTCTTTCCACAACAGCCTCACTTGGTCATTGGTGTCTCCGGTATGCCACAGAGAATTTCGAAGATGTTCTCCAGGCCCTGTCTTTGATTTGACCGCCTACAAGGGCACAGATCACAGAACTAGTTATGGGAAGAATACGTAATCCCAGTCACATTCTAAAATTGTAAAGTCAAATTTTGGTGTTTTACCAAACGTAGAAATAATAGATTGTCACTGCAAGTTTACTCAGTATTCCAGTAGGTTAGGAGCAATGAGAGAAGCAAGAAAGTCGTGAAAAAAGTTTCACAAGCCTTGTCTAAATTATTATTTTTACAGTATTTTTTTTTGTTTTCATTTTTTTTTAACGTAATTTCAAGTGAAATCAAAACTGTCAGGCGGAAAAACTATGTTGCCCCTAGCAACCAAACAAAGCTCAGTGAAAGCTTAGCTTTGATCGGTTCTTAGTGGTAACGAGCGCAGCTCGTCTGTCTTTCAAAGTCCAAGGAGGAAGATTTATTTAAGGGATTCTACCTTTTTTTTTTAGAAGAGTTCTGACAATAAACTGATTGTAAGGTGTCTTGAAGTTCAGTACCTGAAATCTGTAGAAACATATGTCTAAGGGCTCATTGAGACAACCGTATGAATGGGTCCGCATCCGTTCCGCATATTTTTTGGAACGGGTGCAGACCCATTCCTCTCAGTGGGGCTGCAACAGATGCGGACAGCACACTGTGTGCTGACTGCATCTGTAGTTCCTTTCCACGGCCCCGCAAAAAAGATATAGTATGTCCTAAGAATTTTTGTCCAGACAAGAATAGTCATTTCTATCATAGTGCCGGCCGTGTGAGGTCTGCAAAATGCAGAACGCATGCAGCCGTGACCTGCTCACCTTATGTCATGTGACCAGTGTCAACCACTGTGGGAGGTCTGTCATACTCTTGGATAACCCCTTTATATAATGGTTAAATAAAAATAATTTGTCCCCATACAGATTCTATGTTTGCTGGCAGCAGATTCCTGTTTACACCTGGTGATGTGCTGTCGACAAATTAAGTTTTATGTGGCGCATAAAAGATGCGGTCACTCAATGAACAAGCATTTGCTTGTTCGTTGGGTGACTGGCAGCACATTTACATAGGGCAATTATTTCAGGAGTCACCCTACGTACGAACGCTCATCCCCAACAGCTGTCCTGATCCTTGGCCCATGTAAAAGGGCCTTACAAAACTGGGACTGGAATCCCAGATTTTCTTTGCAAATTTCCTTAAGGCCTATTGCACATGAACGTGTGCGCCCCGTGGCCGTGCTGCGTCCCGCAAATTGCGGGCCGCAATGCACGAACAACGACCGTGGGGCAGCCGCAGAGGATCGCGGACCCATTCACTTAAATGGTCCCACCATCCGCCCGTTCTGCAAAAAGATAGGACATGTTCTATCTTTTTGCAGAACGGAAGTACGGGACGAAACCCCACAGAAGCACTCCACTTATGCTCAGGTCATGAGCAGATGTATTCCCGAGTCTTCCTGTTCAGCTGCATATACAGTATATGCAACTGAACAGGAAGATTCTGAGAGGCATCCAGTTGGGACCTGAGCAGAAGAGCTCATATCCAGTCTAACAGCAGAGAAGATGGTGGCATCGATTGCAATGGTGGACTGGCCATAGACCTTATAGGGAAATTTCCTGGTGGGCTGACAGCCAGATGTCCTCCTGAATTCAACTCTATCAACATCCTCAGTATAGTGGTAAGGCAGTATTTTATGCTGCACTGTGGTGTTTGGTTTTTCTGGTGAGGTATTGTGTGCTGCACTATGGTACTGATGGCCCGGCCTACTTCTGTTGTCTCTGCTTACTTGTGGCTAGTGTTGGACCTGCCTACTTGTGTTGCCCCACCTTCTCTTAATTTGGACCTGCTTACAACATGGGGCCACTTTTAGGTTTTTATCCAGGACCACCTTAAGTTCCCTGTCTGCCCCTGATCGGAGGTGCAACAAATGGGTAAGTACTGAAGAAATGATCTTTCGTCCACAGGTGAGAAGATTCTGGGATTTTCTTTCCTCAAGCCGTTGTCAGAGATCATGAAAGGGCAGCATTAGACTATACCCACCATATTTATAACGTAATGGAAGAAAAAAGTGCCCCTAATGCCAGCTACTGAGACTTTCTCCTACGGGTGGCACTGGTTATTTCTGGTC
>JAKVIS010005487.1:0-11924 GCA_033119425.1 Bufotes viridis | reverse complement strand
TGCTCAATATAAGGAGAATAGCAGAAACTCCTAATTCTGGCCAAACGGGTAATGATTAGTGAGACCCTCAAATGCCAGGGCAGTGGAAAAACTCACAGGTGACCCTATTTAGAAGGTAGACACTTGCAGTAAGTATGCATAGTGGTTCATGCTTTGATCACAAGTTACGGAAAATGAAATTTTTTGAAAAAAATTCCATTTCCAGCTAACTTGTGACAAAAATAAAAAATTCCATGAATTCACTATGCCCCTTAGCGAATACCTTAGGGTGTCTACTTTCCGAAATGGGGTTATTTATGGGGTGTTTCTACTGTCTGGGCATTGTAGTGCGTCAGGAAACAGGACAGAAATCTCAGAAAATCAAAGTGCGGAAACTCACTTTTTTGTACCATAGTTTGTAAACGCTATAACTTTTACCCAAACCAATAAATATACACTTAGTGCATTTTTTTTTATCAAAGACATGTAGAACAATAAATTTAGAGAAAAATTTTAATTGAAATGTAGTGTTATTTGAAAATTTTTACAACAGAAAGTGAAAAATGTCATTTTTTTGCAAAAATGTCGTATCAAAAAAAGTTAAAATGTCAGCAACAATGAAATACCACTCAATGAAAGCTCTATTAGTGAGATGAAAAGGAGGTAAAAATCATTTGTGTGGTAAGTTGCATGACGGAGCAATAAACGGTGAAAGTAGTGTAGTGCGGATTTGTAAAAAAGGGCCTGGTCACTAGGGGGGTATAAACCTGTGGTCTTCAAGTGGTTAATAAACGAAAGATTGCCCACATTGTCTGCGGACAGTCGTCTGCCCTTGTCTGTGCTAATGCCACCAGCCATGCTAAACACACATCCAGACAATACAGTGGCTGCAGGGTATGCCAACACCTCCAAGGTGTAAAGGGCAACCTCAGGACATGTGCCCAATTTGATGACGCAGAAGTTGAATGGGGCAGACCCAGTGGCGTATCTAGAAGTGATTGGGCACCACAGCAAATTTTTGAATGGGGCCCCCCTCCCCCAGTACTTTTTTCGCAAACCCCTTCCTTTCATGCCGCTATGCCTGTGGCTACTAGTGATGAACGGCAGGTGCCATATTTGATTTCGACGAAATTCGCGAATATTCGAATGAATATTCGTTTCATATTCGTCGAAATCGAATATTCGTCATTATTCTAGTTACCGCAATTAATATGCGATTTAAATAATCGTGTATATGCGATTTTAACTTAAGGCTACTTTCCTATTGGTTTCATATCTAGAATTATAGCTGAAGATGACGATATGACGAATGTAGTCTGTCATATCTCAAAACGAAGATAACTGAGTATTCTACATCTGCTTTAGCAACCTATTCGTCAACTCGCTAATTCTAGCAATCAATAGAAGGCTGACTATAGAGACAACTGTGTTTAATTCGCTATGCGATTATTTATATATATTTTTTTAATAAATAGAATAATTATAATAATTATATCAAGTAATATAATTATTCTATTAAAAAAAAAAATCGCATAGCTAATTTAACACAGCTGTCTCTATAGTCAACCTTCCTATTTGATTGCTAGAATTAGCGAGGTTGACTAATAGGTTGCTAAAACGAAGATGTAGAATACTTCGTTATCTTCGCTTTTGAGGAATATGACGAATACATTCGCCATATTCGCTATTCGCCACCCTACCAAGCCAACCATAAAGTTCCTGCTCATGGAGCTGTCCTCATCACCATGGGAACATCTCCATATACTAAATGTACTAGTCGGATTTGAGGAATTACGTTGAAATCGCAATGCGATTAATCTAGTTATATTAATCGCATTGCGATTTCAACTTAGAGCTGGGTTTATAATGGGTCAGCTTGCTAGAATGAACGGTTAACGATTCAATGAACGGTTAACGAATATGGAATATAGCAGCACTGCTAAGTTGAATTCGCAATGCGATTAATTTAACTTGAAGTAATCGCATTAGCGATTTCAACTTAGCACTGCTATCTTACATAGGTTAGAATTAACGAATATGGAATATAGCAGTGGCACTAGCAGTGCTAAGTTGAAATCGCAATGCGATTACTTTAGTTAAATTAATCGCATTGCGAATTCAACTTAGCAGTGCTGGTACTATATTCCATATTCGTTAACTTCGTTCATTCTAGCAAGCTGACCCATTATAAACCCAGCTCTAAGTTGAAATCGCAATGCGATTAATATAACTTGAATTAATCGCATTGCGATTTCAACGTAATTCCTCAAATCCGACAGTACATTTTAGTATATGGAGACGTTCCCATGGATGGGGACGCTCCATGAGCACGGAAGTCGGCAGAAGCGGCAATGGGCACTGACTAGAGCAGCCAGGAAGCCAGGAATCCTCAGGACAGGTAAGAACTACTGTTGGGAAGAGGGAAAGAAAAAAATATAACTAAAAAAAAACAAAAAAAAAAAACGAATATTCGAAATAGCGAATTTATAGCGCTATATTCGAAATATTCGCGAATTAGCGAAGTGCCGATATTTGCTAAAAAAATTCGCTATTCGAATATTCGCGCTCAACACTAGTGGCTACTAAAGATCGCTCTCTCAGACCAGGCCCAGCAGCTCTTCCATTCGCTTTCTACACTGTCTATACTGCCACTGTATATAATTTCATTGTATGATACTGTTAGTCCTCCTCCTCCTCCTGGATGGGCCCTTTCTAGGTCACGGCCCCAAAGCAGTTGCTTCCCCTGCTTCCTCTGTAGCTATTCCCTTAGTCAGACCCATCAGTCAGTACGTGTACTGTTCCACCATGTTGCTGAAATACTGCCTTCTGCTAAGATATTCCAGATCTGCTGGTGGTGCAGGTTGTTGTGGCGTGATGACAAAGCTTTTCCACATTTTGACCATGCTAACCCTGCCTTCTGAGGTGTTGCTGGTGATCCAGCTGCATTGGCAAATTCTATCTCCTCCTCCTCTGCCTTCACCTTGTGCTTTCACTGAGTCCCCGGTGTCAGGTGTGAATGCCATCAGCAGCATGTCTACTAGCGGGCTCATCTTCCTATTACACTCCAGTGAGGGAATTAATGACGGCCCGTTGTCCTTGTAACGGGAATGCAGCAGGTGGCCACCCAGTAATCAGCAAAAGTTAGAATGTGGCAGTAACTGGGCGGTCGTTGCGCAGGCACTGCAACATATAGTCGCTCATGTCTGCCAGGCTGCCCAGAGGCAAGGACGAGCTATCCTCTTTGAGGGAGGTATATCGCCTGTGTCCTGTATCCCCCAGCGTTCCTCCTACTCCTCTTCCTCATCCTTCAGAACTGTGCCCTGGCTGGACAATTGTGTTCCAGGCCAGGGCCTATGTTGGTGCATATACCCACCCTCCGAGCCACTTGTATTTAGTTGGCCTTAAGTTAAGGATAAGGCGTGTATATAGTTTTGTTTATTTATATGGTTATTTTAATATGTTTTTAAGTACATTTGTAAATAGTTTGTTAATGGGTGTTGAGTGTGTAGGGTGTGAGGCTGTTTGGGTTTATTTTCCATCTGCTTTCTACACTGTCTATACTGCCACTGTATCTAATGCCATTGTATAATACTGTTGAGGGGGCCCTGACAAAGTCTTTTAGTCCTCCTCCTCCTGGATGGGCCCCTTGTAGGTCAGGGACCCAAAACAGTGTGCTTCCCACGCTTCCCTGTAGCTACGCCCCTGGGCAAACCCATCGGTAAGTACGTTTACTCTTCCACCATGTTTCTCAGCCTTCTGAGCTGCTGATGGTGACCCAGTTGCCCGTGAGCTGGCTTGGGTGCCACCCTGCTGAGAACACGGTTCCTCCACATCTTCCTTATCCTACTTATCCTCCTCATCCTCCAGAACTGTGCCCTGGCTGGACAATTGTGTTCCAGGCCAGGGACTATGTTGGTGCAGGAACCCACCCTTCGAGCCACTTGGATGTCACTGGCCTTAAGTTAAGGATAAGGCGTGTATATAGTTTTGTTTGTTTATATAGTAAGTTTAGCTGCATTATAGTTATTTGAATATGTTTTTAAGAAAATTTGTAAATAGTTTGTTAATGGTTTGAGTGAAAGGAGGTGTGGGGGTATTGTGTGTGTTCGATTAACTGAATTGATTTTCACTGTCTGGTGTTTAGGAATTTCTGCACCCCAAATTCAGCACATTTGGCAGGCAGGGGATGTGTGTCAAACCGGCTAGGCCCAGACCTACTAGTATATTTTGCCCATTAGCTCACAACACCAGGCGGGGCTGGAGGTTCAGTGGAACCAACCAATGGTCGGTCAGTTGTTCCATGCCTGTCCAAAGATAGTGCTGCGCAGTGCACACTTGATGTTGTCCGCCTCTTTGTTGTGCAGGGTAGGGATGGCTCGCCTGCAAAGTAGCGGCGGCTGGGATACACGTACAGTGGGATAGCCACTGCCATAAGGTTTTTAAAACTGTCAACCAGACAGAAAGACAGCATTTCAAAGGACCGGAAGTTTGAAATATGGCATTCAGAGCAATGGGTAGGGGGTACTTCCTCTTTCTATTTCTTTTTCTCCAGTGTTTGGGAGATGGAGAGCTGATAGCTGAACACTTCCATGGGATTTGGTGGAGATGCTTGATGACAATGAAAGATGTGGTGGCGTTGCTGCCACATCCTCTGTTTGCTGGGTGACAGGTGCCACTGTCAATCACTTGGGCTCAAGTTTAGAATGTTTGTTTATTATTTTTCTGTATTTTATTTTATTTTAAGTTATTTCCCTATTCTCATATGTTTGTAGGGCATTTACTCTACATTTTGCTGCCTTTTGCAGAAATCTAGCCCTTTCCAGGGCTATTTTACAGCCATTTAAGTGCTCAAAGTTCGGGTCCCCATTGACTTCAATGGGGTTCGGGTTTGTGGTGAAGTTCGGTCGAGTTCGATCCCGAACCCGAACATTTTCGTGAAGTTTGGCCGAACTTCTCAAACCCGAACATCCAGGTGTTCGCTACATCTAATACCTATGTTTAATTTTCAGTATTTAAATAGTGCATTTGTGAACTTTGGAGAAGAAAGCTGTGTTCTTGGTCTACAAATCAGTTGTTCATACAGCATTCAAATGCCTATAATAAATGTCAGCACTGTGGGGAGTCGCTCTGGTAGACAGCGGTGCGGGTGCAGTACCGAGGCAAAACAAAGAGTCCAGGATGTGCAATAAACAGTGTTTTATTCACACTGACACAAAAATACACAGCAAACAGTCTTTCGGTGGTAATTCACACATGTCAGAAACAAGGAGGCAAAACAAAACAGGCCAACACAGGTTCAGTCACCTGGGAGGTGTAGGTGCAGGTTCGCACCAGGCTGTCGGCCCAGCCGCAGGAGAATCCACCTTCAGGTAGCCAGGAACAAAAGCCACCTCCTAGCTGGAGCTCTTCCTCCAGGACAGAGAACTCCAGAGCCCTGTTAGCAGCTCCAGGATAATCACCCTCAGACACAGCTGCTGGCTGAGTTTTATACCCAGCCCAAAACCAGGACTGGACCGTGGGGAGCAGCCACCCACCCTACACTTTAGCTGCTCCCGGCAAGAGCCGGCCCAGATCGGCTTTGCAGCCATGCTACTTAACAGAGTCAAACAGCACTAGCTGCTGCAGACAAAAACCTCAGCTTTACCTCACCGAGGCCAGCAACCTCGGTGACACGCACCTGCCATCAAATATGACACCATGCACCCTCTTACACCCCCCTTTGTTCAACCCTGAGGGGGTGAACACACGTGAGGCAGTGGACGCGGGACAGGGCATCTGCGCTACCCTGCAAGCGGCCTGCCCTGTGTTCCACGGAGAATTTGAAATTTTGAAGGATAGGAACCACCTGGTGACCCGAGCATTCCTCTCCTTGGCCTGACTCATCCACTTGAGAGGGGAATGGTCGGTCACCAGACGGAACCTCCTCCCTAACAGGTAGTAGCGAGAGATTCGAGTGCCCACTTGATAGCCAGGCACTCCCTCTCCACTATACTATATCTGGACTCGGGCGGACTGAGCTTACGGCTCAGGAAGACAACGGGATGTTCTTCCCCGTTGACCTCCTGAGACAGTACCGCACCGAGGCCTACCTCCGAGGCATCGGTCTGTACGACAAACTCCTTGTTGAAGTCGGGTGTCACCAAAACCGGGACCCACACAGGGCCGACTTCAACGCGGAGAAAGCCTCCTCCGCCTCTCTCACTCCAGCTAACCCTCCCAGACTTTCGTCCCTTCAACAGGTCTGTCAATGGCACTGCTATTGTGGCAAAGTGGGGCACAAACCTCATGTAGTATCCTACAATCCCCAGGAACGACTTTACCTGCCTGGTGGTGACCGGTCGGGGCCAGTTACGAATGGCCTCTACCTTAGTTACCTGAGGTTTGATGACTCCTCGCCCAATGACATACCCCAGATATTTGGTCTCTTCCAACCCGATCACACACTTTTTTGGATTGGCGGTTAGTCCAGCTTTCCTCAGGGCATCCACTACCGCCTGCACCTTGGGTAAATGGCTTTCCCAGTCGGTGCTGTGGATGACTACATCATCTAAGTAGGCCGAGGCGCACCGACGATGTGGTCGCAGCACTATGTCCATTAACCTTGGAAAGTGGCGGGGCGCCATGCAGGCCAAAGGGTAACACCTTGTAGTGATACAGGCCCTAGTGGGTAACAAACGCGGTTTTTCCTTAGCCGACTTCCATTAAGGGTACCTGCCAGTACCCTTTAGTGAGGTCCAGCACAGAAAAATAACGGGCTTGTCCTAAATTTTCAACAAGCTCGTCTTCTCGGGGCATGGGATACGCGCCAAACTTGGATACTTCATTTAACTTGCAAAAGTCGCTGCAGAACCGCAACGTCCCATCCGGCTTGGGTATTTGGACTATGGGACTGGCCCTCTCACTTTTCGACTCCTCAATGACATCGAGCTTCAACATTAACTGCACTTCCTCCGCTGGCCCGCCGCGAGCCTCGGGTACCCGGTATGGTTTTAACTGACCTTGGCCTGCGGCTCAGTGACGATGTCATGTCGGATGAGAGACGTGCGGCCAGGAGGTCCGAGAACACATCCGTGTTCCGACTGAGGAACTCCCTGACTTCCTGAACTTGTTTGGAAGACAGGCTGTCTGCAATTTTCACCGTGGTTACTGCTTCACAGGCCTCGAACTGTGGGGCTGGACCCTTTTCACCTGTAGCCCTGGCCGGGGGCTGTGGTCGTCGGCCGCGTCCCTATCTTTCCACGGCTTAAGTAAATTCACGTGGTACACCTGCTCTGGCTTGCGCTGCCCTGGCTGGTGTACTTTGTAATTTACTTCCCTACCTTCTCGATCACCTCATAGGGGCCCTGCCACCTAGCTAGGAATTTGCTGTCAAGGGTGGGTACCAGAACCAAAACCCGATCTCCCGGATTGAAGTCCCGCACTCCGAGCCTGACTATTGTACACCCTACTCTGGGCTTGTTGCGCTGCCTCCATATGCTCCCGGACCAAGGGCAACACCCTTTCCATCCGCTCCTGCATCTGGGCGACATACTCAATGACACTTTTGTGGGGGACAGGCTGTTGTTCCCATGCTTCCTTGGCAATATCCAACAGGCCCCGAGGGTGTCTGCTATAAAGCAGTTCGAAGGGCGAGAACCCAGTAGAGGCCTGCAGCACCTCTCGCACTGCGAACATGAGATAGGGCAGAAGCAGATCCCAGTCCTTCCCATCTCTAGACACCACCCTCTTTAACATATTTTTTAGAGTTTGGTTAAACTCTTCCACAAGACCGTCTGTTTGCGGATGGTAAACGGACGTCCGTAACTCGCTTTATACGCAACAATTTACACAGTTCCCTCATTACTTTGGACATAAAAGGGGTCCCTTGGTCTGTCAGAACCTCTTTGGCAGGCCCACACGGGAAAACATCTCCATTAACTCTTTGGCAATGAGCTTAGCTGAGGTATGTTGCAGAGGCACCGCTCCGGATACCGAGTGGCATAGTCGAGAACTACCAGAATGTGTTGGTAGGCCCCTGGCAGACCTTAGTACAGGCCCAACTAAATCCATAGCGATTCGCTCAAACGGTACTTCAATAATTGGCAGAGGTACCAGAGGACTACGGAAATGTGGCTGGGGCTAGTTATCTGACAGGTTGGACAGGACTTACAATAATTTTCTACCTCCTTGAACACACTGGGCCAATAAAACCGCTGCAGAATGCGGTCCTGGGTTTTCTGCCACCCCAGGTGTCCCCAAGAACATGCTGGTGGGCAAGCTCCATGACAAGCTTGCGATACGCTGTGGGCACCACCAACTGTTCAACAGGTTCACCTCGGATTTGGTTCACCCGATACAACATATCCTGCAGAACAATAAATCGTGGGAACATTAATTCAGCCCCTGGTTTCTGGGGTTTACCATCAATTTCCAGCACATTCTCCCAGGCCCTGGTTAGGGTTTGGTCCCGTGTTGTGCGGTCCCAAAATTTTCCCCGGAGACATTGAGGTCTGCCAACTCAGGTCCCGGTGGCAAGTCCTCCGTGTCTCCCACCATTACACTCAGTGGGGTTGTCTCCCCACTACCGCTGCAGCAGTGGTCACCCCTACCGCTGGCCCTTCAGACTCGGGCTCCCAGGGTTCTGGCCTTCCAGTGGTATCAGGCCACTCTGCTAGGGTTACCCCTGTCTCAGGGCTATTAGACACTTTCACCTCAGGCCACAGTGACGGAAAACCAGGGAAGTCTCTCCCAACTATCAGTTCATAGGGTAGCTTTGTGGAGATCGCCACTTCACAAGTCCAGGTGCCGGGCCGTGGACAGAGACATTACAGCAGTGGATAGTCCTTAAGTCTCCGTGAATGCACACCACACCCACTTTCCGGCCCGTATACTGGGTGGGCTGTACCAGGGCAGCACTTAGCAGGGTTACCAGGCTCCCTGAGTCCAACAGCGCCACTGCCAGGTTATCCCCGACCTGCACCCGGCACAGATGACGATTGTCTATTGTCTCGGGGTGCCGGTCGCACACAGTCTCCGGGCGTACAAGGAGTGGCGACCCCGTAGTTCACCTCCATCGGCTCATCCCGATGCGGACAGTCGGCCCTGATGTGGCCTGGCTCCTGACACCTCCAGCATACCACGGGAGGCGGACTCGCAGGGGGTATATTCCGTGCAGGCCGCTCTGTCGCCGGACGCCGGAACTGGGGCAGAGGCCTCCGGGTTTGACTGGCCCCTTCCCAGCAAGACTCCCTGCAGGTTTCTGGTGGCCTCGTAACGCTCCACCAGGTCGACCATCTCAAGGGCATTGGTGGGGGATACCTGGCCGATCCAGTGCTGAAGGGGGTAAGGCAAGGCCCTCCAAAACATGTCAGCCAGCAGACGGTCCAGCATAGCAGTCGGACTTAGAATGTCAGGCTGCAGCCATTTTTGCAACCGGTGCAGCAACTCATAGTACTGCGGCCTGGCGGGTTCAGCCGCTTTAAAGTCCCACTGGTGGACCCGCTGAGCCCGGACCAACACGTTTACCCCCAGTCTGGCCAGGATCTCCCCTTCACCGTGGAATAGTCAGCAGCCTGGTCATCTGCCAAATCAAAAAACTTGCTGGGGTCCGGATGCCAGGAACGGAGCAACCACCTCGGCCCACTGGTCACGGGTAACTTTTCCTCACGGCGATCTTCTCAAAGACCGCCAGGTATGTCTCCACGCCATCTGCGGGGGTCATCTTTGGGATCGCCGCACGGACCGCTCTCCGGGCATCATGGACGTGGTGGGACGCTCCTGCCGCCTGTAACGCCATCACATGTTGTAGCAGTAGCTGGTTGGTCTCCCGCTGCTGCACGCTAGCCTCTATGAGAGCCTTCACAGCAGCCTCCATGTTGCCAGAAATTCCTGCTTGCAACTTTGCTGGCTTAATATATATCATGCACTTTAGCAAAAACTTCGGGCGTTCACGCCAGCCTCACTGCGCATGCCCGCATCCGACACCAAATGTGGGGAGTCGCCTGGTAGACAGCGTGCGGGTGCAGTACCGAGGCAAAACAAAGAGTCCAGGATGTGCAATAAACAGTGTTTTATTCACACTGACACAAAAATACACAGCAAACAGTCTTTCGGTGGTAATTCACACATGTCAGAAACAAGGAGGCAAAACAAAACAGGCCAACACAGGTTCAGTCACCTGGGAGGTGTAGGTGCAGGTTCGCACTCAGGCTGTCGGCCCAGCCGCAGGAGAATCCACCTTCAGGTAGCCAGGAACAAAAGCCACCTCCTTGCTGAGCTCTTTCCTCCAGGACAGAGAACTCCAGAGCCCTGTTAGCAGCTCCAGGATAATCACCACCTCAGACACAGCTGCTGGCTGTGTTTTATACCCAGCCCAAAACCAGGACTGGACCGTGGGGAGCAGCCACCCACCCTACACTTTAGCTGCTCCCGGTAAGAGCCGGCCCGGATCGGCTTTGCAGCCATGCTATTTAACAGAGTCAAACAGCACTAGCTGCTGCAGACAAAAAACCGGCTCTTACCTCACCGAGGCCAGCAACCTCGGTGACACGTACTGCCATCAAATATGACACCTTGCACCCTCTTACAGCACTGATATAGTGCATTACTTATGTTTTAGGGGAAAAAGCCGTGTTTTTGGTCCACAAAGCAGTTGTGCATAATGTGTACAAATACCTATTTTAAATTTCAGCGCTGAAATAGTGCATTACTGTGTTATAGGGGAAAAAAAGCTATGTTATTGGTTCACAATGCAGTTGTGCATGCAGCATACAAATACCTACATTTAATTTTCAGCCGTTAAATAGTGAATTTGTGAATTTTGGGGAAAAAGCCATTTTCTTGGTTCACATAGAAGTTGTGCATACAGAGTACACATGCCTATGTTTAATTTTTCAGCCGTTAAATAGTGCATTTGTGAATTTTGTAAAATAAGCCGTGCTCTGGGGATCACAAAGCAGGTGTGCATACCACGTACAAATGCCTATTCTAAATTTCAGCACTGAAATAGTGTATTACTGTCTTTAGGAAAATGCCATGTTCTTGGTTCACAAAGCAGCTGTACATATAGTGTACAAAATACCCACGTTTAATTTTCAGCCGTTAAATAGTGCATTTGTGAATTTTGGGGAAAAAGCTGTGTTCTTGGTCCACAAAGCAGTTGTGCATACAGCGTACAAATGCCTACGCTTAATTTTCAGCTGTTAAATAGTGCATTTGTGATTTTTGTGAAATAAGCCGTGCTCTGGGATCACAAAGCAGTTGTGCATACAGTGTACAAATACATATTTTAAATTTTAGCACTGAAATAGTGCATTAGTGTGTATTAGGAAAAAAAGCCGTGTTCTTGGTTCACAAAGCAGTTGTACATACAGCGTACAAATACGTGCGCTTAATTTTCAGCAGTTAAATAGTGCCTTTGTGAATTTTGGAGACAAAAGCTGTGTTTTTGGTTCTACAAAGCAGTTGTGCATACAGCGTACAAATACCTATATTTAATTTTCAGTCGTTAAATAGTGCATTTGTGAATTTTGTGGAAAAAAGACTTGTTCTTGAACCATAAAGCAGTTGTTTACACAGCGTACAACTACCTACATTTAATTTTCAGCCGTTAAATAGTGCATTTGTGAATAATTTGGGGGAAAAAGCCGTGTTCTTGGTCCACAAATCAGTTGTGCATACAGCGTACAAATACATATTTTACATTTCTGCAGTCAAATAGCGCAACAGTGAATTTTGGGGAAAAAGACGTGTTCCTGGTCCACAAAGCAGTTGTTTATACAGATACTTATTTTTAAATTTCAGCACTGAAATAGGGCTTTAGTGTGTTTTGGGGAAAAAGCCGTGTTCTTGGTTCACAAAGCAGTTGGATATACAGCATACATATACCTACGTACAATTTTCAGCTGTTAAATAGTGCATTTTTGAATTTTGGGGAAAAATGCTGTGTTCTTGGTCCACAAAGCAGT
>JAKVIS010005486.1:0-11985 GCA_033119425.1 Bufotes viridis | reverse complement strand
ATAAACTGGTAGTCTGATTGCACCGGCCAATTATTGTCATTAGAAATGAGTGAAGTTTTGAAAATTAACTTTGCCAGCTTCGTTAAATTTTTTCAAGAAACTTGATTTGTTCCAAATTACTTTGTCACAAATCACTTTTCATCATATGGAGTGGGCGCAGTGATAAGGAATGACAAACGTGCCCCCCCCCTCACTTAACCCCTCATATGCTGCGTTCAACTCTGATCGTGGTATCTGAGGTTAACATTTATCTACTCAGGGTTTAATCCAGTGTTGGAAATTATATATATATATATATATATATATATATATATATATTAGCAAGAAAGGAGATGAACTGCACTGCTTAGAAGTGATTCAGTGTGCCTGTGGTGCAGAGAGGACTCCAACTCTCTGAATACATAAAGAAACAAACCACGGCATCACTTCTGTGTTCTGTGTCTTATTTCACCAGTGGCAACGCCTGGCTTTCCCAATGAAATCGTCCTCAAGCCTGGCTTGAGGACGGTTTTATTGGGAAAACCGAAACGCTGCCCTTGGTGAAATAAAGACACAGAACACAGAAGGAGGTGCCGTGGATTTTGTTTCTTTTATATATATATATATATATATATATATATATATATATTAATAGTGAGTCCACGGCACTTCCAGGAAAATTTGTGCGTTCTTTACACCAATGCGATTGCAGTCCTCTCTATGACCTGCACTGCTTGAGAAAGGTTCCATAGAGAGGACTGAAATATGACATTGGTGTAAAAAAACACACAAATTTACCTGGAGGTGCCGTTGACTCTTTTCATGTTATATTATTTAGTATTGGATCTGAGGATCGACTTGCCATCTTCTGGCACTCCATCTCGTTTCAAGTGTGATGCTGCTCATTCCTTTATATATATATATATATATATATATATATATATATATAGATATTACCACCTCATCTACTTGATCACAAATAAGCTGCCTGCTCCTGTCTTGATTGAAAGAAATCCTACTAAAGGACCTGAGAGTAATGACGCCATCGTGCGCACCCGGCGTGATCACATCAACCTAGCCACAAGTCCTTTGGCAGTTTTTCTTCAATTAAGATGGGAACGGACGGCCTCTTCAGGATCAAGTCGATGAGGTGAGTATATTTTTCCTATTTTTAGCCCCCAATTGATTCGTCACCACGAAGCGCAAGGAAATTTGTCTTTGTGGCGAATCAAATATTTTCTGAAATTCGGATACTTTGATTTGCTTAACACTAATTGTCATCTTCAAAATATATTTTTCAATATTTTTCCAATGTTGTCATATTGACATATATTACTATACCAATTGGGATACAAGGCTGATACTACTGCAATTAGTTTCATTGGAACAAAATATAAGGTTGGTCTTTCATCAATCCAAATTATTGTTGGGCTATTAATTGTTGTGATACATTATAGATATCTGAGGGATCATGAAACAGAGTAACAATTGCCAAATGCTGGTATCATGCATGCAGTAATAGGCACTATTTGTCATTCAGATAATTATAAGCTGATGATTCAGAAATCAGTATCAAGTGTATTGCAGTCATTTGCTAATTATCCTATGTTACCTGTTTAGACACACTGCAATATTTCCTGATAATTAACATTGACCTATCATGTTGATTGATAGCCAATGGATACTGACTACAGGGCTATTAAAGGGCATTCATTTGTTCTCACAAGGGATGTTTAAGCATTTAGCAGTGGTTTTTATATTTCTCTTGTGAAGTATTACATCATCTTGATTACAGTACAAGATTAGATATGCAAACAAAGAGTGGCCTTCTTTTAGCTGGTTTCTTTTTTATTTTTACAATGAATAAAACTAAAAATGACCATTCCATTCTTTTAAAAGACTAATTTTGTTTAGCTATAGATTAATGTAAATTTGTCACTGATATTCAATATATTACTACAACACTAAGTTAATGAGGATTTTACAGTTTTAAATTCATAATCAAGCTCATATAGATTGCTATTTAGGCTGTGTTGACATTGAGATTTTAAGATAAGTTTTTATGATTCATCAATATAAAGGGGGTTGCTCATCAAGAAAACCCTGTCCATACGCCCTATTTGGAGTTCCTGGAGGGGAGTTTCCTGTTACACAAGATATCCGGAGGAATCAACCATTTATGTATAATGTGGTAGGCATGTCACCTGAATGGCTGACATATAATCTACCATGGAAATATATAGTCAAACAAAGCTTACCTTGCCTTTGACAGCTGATAAGGAGTTCCAGAAGCTGGGTCTGAAGCCTAGTGGCCCTTTCTTTACAGAGCGAGTTTTCTTTGTAAAACTTACTTTAGTCATATAGAACTTAATGTGATCCGTCAAAATGTTTTTTTTTTTAGAATAAAATTGTATCTAAAAACACAAAACTGTTTGCAGTCTTTGGGGGAGATTTATAAAACTGTTGTAAAAGGAAACTGGCTTAGTTACCTATAGCAACCATTCATATTTATTTTCGGGGGAATATAACTGATGCAAAACCACATCATATTATACCAGTTTGTATCAACTTCATCAAAATCTGTTGTCTTACAAAATGTAGGATGACGGCATTGATAAAATAGTTTTTAGAAAAACTTACATTGGTAACATTGCACCAATGCTATTAAATTGGGCAATATACAAATATATGTGTTTACATGCCAATATTTCTGAAGTCACACAACTTTTTTTACAACATGCTTCATCGGATGTCATAAAATAGCTTTAGTCTCCCCTAAGAAGTCAATGGAGCCTGAAAAAGCATATTAATATCTCAAGTATGGGAAAACAATAAGTACAAAACATAATATCAACTAATAAAGTACTGAAACGATTGTGACATAAATGCTAAGCTAGATATGGAAACAAGATAAATTCATATTTTGTGTAGCTAGAACCCATGTAGTTATTTGTTTTTTGTATTTTTTTTTCTCAAAAAGGTAATACAATAGAAATATGTGGGTCAAACAAACCATAGCCTGAAATTATATTGTTATCCCTCTTTTGTTAAGAAGTAATCGCTTGAAGATACAGCAAAAACCTAAAGAGATATTCTGATGACATACAGTATGAACATATCCCATCATGTTTCATGTAAAGGAAATAGAATTAGAAAAAAAAAAGTTAGCATTCTTTTCCAGCAACACCACCACTCTTGCCCATGGGCTATACCTATTGTTACCGTCCAGTCCCATTTACTTCTCCACCCCTGTTCATGTTGTACAAACCAATTAAGATATTAGGATTGGTTAACAATTAACGTGGTAAACATCTTTAAATTGTAATAATGCCTTCAGTATTAAAAGCAAAAAATATCAAGGGAACTTTATATTTTAATCACACTCTTTTCTAATTTGACATCCTCCAATTTTTGACAAATTTTGGTAAACAAAGGGACATTGTTCAAGTTACATAAAGTAGAACTGAAATAGAAAATTGTCCATGATTTTTTTTTAAATAGAAAAATACACTGATTAAGTAGCTTCATGTACTGTATTCTTCAGATATGTGTCTTCATTGGGCACATGGTGAGTGCCACATTCTTATTACTTTCTGACATAACACTCATCTCTATGCCAATTAGATCTGACTCACTGCATTTATTAGATTACCATATTAATATCTATTACATACATTTTTAAATGTACATAATTCAAATATTTTCCTTTTAACTTTGTCCAATTTCTTAGCAATAATCATTCAAGCAATTACATTTGTTTAACTCCAATGTTTTATTTATTTATCCACTGGAAATGCAAGTTGGGAGGCCACCTATTACATAAAATTCAAATATTCATTTTAAAGACATTAAAGTTAACAATTGAAACATTTTTCAAAAATAGTCAATTTTGTACTAATATACCCAGCTTTGTATAAATCAATTAAGATTGACAAATTAAAATTTGATATATTTTCTACTCTGCCATTGCAACATATGATTCATATTATACCAAGGGTATTACCATGCAGAATCTAATCATTCAAAATTGTAAGCCTACCAAACATTTTTCTTAACAGCTTTATAAAGTCAGGTGCTGAATTTTTCAATTTTTGATAAAATGTTATTTGCCGGTGAAATCCTACAAATACATACTTACTAGCACTATTGTTGAAAATTAGTTGTTTAGGAATTTTTTATGTACAGTATATGTTTTTTGCTCTAAATGTAAATTATTTGTTCTACCAGAATTTGAGATGTATTTTTGTATGCCATAGTGATAAACTGATAGAATTAGTACCTTGAAAACAACTGCACAAGACATATCATTTAAAATTGATCTAAGTTGATTAGAAATAAAAATATGCCTCTGGTATACTTTAGCATTTCAAGGAAAGTTGTTATACAACATTCTTAAATTATAATACCATTTTATGAGTTTATATTGCAGTTTGACACCTTAATTTGTTTACTGTAAATTATTTAGTAAAATGTTTCTTTATTTGTGTTCATCCATGTCTAGAAAAATGTTTTGTTTTTTTTAATCAGAAAATGCAAAGTTGCATGGTAGCAATGCACATTTATTTTATTTAGCTACTTCACTTGCCTTAAACATTTAATAACAGTGTACTATGAAAGAAGAATATAATAAAGAGAATGAGGCAAGATATTCACAAATATATTCATAAATAATTTATTCAGTAGTCCACTAATTCATTATATTCCTATAAATTGTGTATTTGCACTTCATAGTTGGAAGTTTGTTTAGGCACAAGGTGAACTTTGTCTTGAATTTCAGAGTTTCATTTCTTTTGGTGTGAATTTATATTAGGCGAATAAACTGAAAAAAAAAATAATTGCAAAAAAATATTTTTGTATTGTGATATTTAAAGAAGCTCTAAGTAAAGACCTGCAAATATATGCATTCATACAGTGCACTCATTCCTACACAAAATACATAAATAACCTTATCTACTTTATATAGATCAACTTTTGTGGAAATAAACAGGGTATCTATGTACACTATGTAAAATGGTTCATGTTTTTTTCTTTTTTTATCAAAAATTCACTGAAAATTTATGGAAGTATGAAATATTTTATTTGTGAACTGAATAATAAAACCATATCTATAAATTATGTATCTATTTCTGTTATCGTTAAATTATATTATAATAGAAAGTCAAATGGTTGATTTAATGATGTATAGCCAAAATAGCATGGTAACGTGTTAGCTTGAAAAATCTATGCAATGTTTAATACTTGTGCGTTAAAAAAAACAACAAATGTTTTATAGCAGTGTGATACTATTATAGGATAACCAATAGAAATTCTTTTTTTGCAAGCTTTTATAGCACACAGTTCCCTATTTTAACCACCTGTTCCCTCTTTCTATCACAACATGCAATATTTTTTTTTAAGTTACCAAAACAATATAGCAAACAATTACTACATTTCTAAAACTATATATATATATATATATATATATATATATATATATTTAATCACACTTCTGTCTTCTGTTTTCTTTCTTTATGTATAATCTAAATTGCTCAAGCAACCGAATCAAGGCCTTTCTGCCTATAGCCAAACTCCCATTTTTGTACCGGTAGTTCCATAACTTGTATCCAGTAGCGATCAGTTCAACCAGCAGAAACTTTCAAATAGTTCACCAATAGACAAATTGAAATACTCACCCATACTTTAAATTGCTAGCTTTATTGGTCTCACAGCAAGTTTACACACAGGTGGGTGAAGACACATATTGTAACGGTCCTTGGCTCACCTGAGTCAGAGGACAGCCGGCTGGTGGTTGGAGTCCAGTGGCAAAGACCCACAGAAGCAGGAGGCAGGTAGCGTGGTCGATCAGTCCGGGTCGGCAGTAGAGATGGCAGCGAGGTAACAGCAGGATTAGACAGAGGCGTAGTCGGTGGAAGGCAAAGGGTCAATGCAGGCGGCAGTTCAGCGAGGTCAAACAGTCCGGGTCGGCAACAAAGGTAAACAGCAGTAGTCGTGGAGGAGCAGAGAGGAAGCTTGCTACAGGCTTGGAGGCACAATAACCAGCAAAGGGCTGGGTTCATGGGCTGGGTTTTATAGGGAAGTAGCAGGTGCAAGAGATTGGGATAATCAGCAGGACAAGGCAAGGACAAGAGAGGTAGTAGAAGTTAGAAGTTAGCTAGAGAATAGTCCAAGGAGAGATGGTAGCCTAGTGGGTAGAGCTACCGTCTGGGACATGACTGGCCACGGGTTCGAGTCCTGACAGTACTCCCCCCCTTCCAAGGTGACCTCCGGGCACCGCAGGGGAAGGCTTATCTGGGTGACTCAGATGGAACTCCCTGACAAGTCTGGGGGCATGAACATTTTCTTCAGGCTCCCAGGAGTTATCCTCCCACCCAATTAGATATTGCAATTTTCCTCGGCGGATCCTTGAGTCGAGGATCTTCTCGACAACGAACTCTTCCTCACCTTGTACCCTCACGGATGGTGGAGGGGGCGAGTGGCGGCCAGTGAAGGTATTCTCCACGCATGGCTTGAGGAGAGAGCAATGGAAGACAGGGTGCACCCTAATGGAACTCGAAGGTCAAGCCGAACGTGACCTCATTGATTTGTGCGGTGACCTGAACGGACCCATGTATTTTGGGGCTAACTTTTTGGAGGGGACCTTCAGTCTGAGGTTCCTGGTGGACAGCCATACCTTGTCTCCTACATGGAAGCCCGGGTGGGGTTTGCGGCGTCTGTCTGCTCCCTGTTTAAAGCGCCTCTGGGCGAGCTGGAGGTTGTCTATTATGTCCTTTGTGCCTCCTGTAGGGTTGTTAGGCGCTCGGCCACTGCTGGGAGGGTGGAGGCAACGGGCAGGTGGGGAATGAACACGGGTGCGAGCCTGTGTTAGCAAAGAAAGGGCTGTGCTTGGTTGAGCTGTGCTCAGCATTGTTGTAGGCGAACTCGGCTGTGGGGAGATGGTCAAGCCAGTCATCCTGCAGGTGGGAGCTGAAACAGCGTAGGTACTGCCTCTAAGGTCTGGTTAGTTCTCTCCGTCTGCCCGCTTGACTGAGGGTGGAAAGCTGAGGAAAGGTTCACTTTAACCCCGAGCGCCAGGCAGAAGTCCTTCCAGAACTTTGAGGTAAATTGTACGCCTCGGTCTGAGACCACGTCGTCCGGAATCCCATGCAGCCTGAAGACCTCTTTGAGGACAAGATCAGCCGTCTGTTTGGCCGTGGGTAGGCCCTTGTAGGGATGAAATGGGCTATTTTTGTGAGGCGGTCGACCACGACCAGGATGGTGTTCATCCCTTTTGAAGGAGGAAGGTCTACCACAAAGTCCATGGAGATCGAGCCCCAGGGGCGGGAGGGAATTGGGAGAGGTTGTAACAGACCCACGGGAGAGGAACGAGGAGTCTTATTGCGGGCACAGACCGTGCACGAGAAGATGTACTTCTTGGTGTCCTCCTTGTATGTTGGCCACCAGAAGGAGCGGGAGAGAAGCTCCTGGGTCTTTCTTGTGCCCAGATGGCCTGCCAGCTTGGAGTCATGGTTAAGTTTGAGCACTTCGAGTCGTGCGATTTCTGGTACATAAAGTTGTTGGTCCTGATGAAACCAATGACCATTTTTAAACGTGAGGCTGACATTCCTTGTGGGGTGGGTGAGGAAGGGGTCATTTTCGTATCCTTCTTTGATTGTGACCAGGAGTTCTTTAGAGTAGGTGGCCCCCACAACACTTTTCTCGGATAGGATGTTGTCTTGGCCCTTATTACTCTGTGAGGGCTCCGAAAACATTCTGGAGAGGGCGTCAGCCTTGCCGTTTTTTGATCCGGGGCAATATGTGATGAGAAAGTTGAAGCGGGAAAAGAATAGGCTCCATCTGGCCTGTCTGGCTGTGAGTCTCTTAGCGCTGCGGATGAACTCGAGGTTTTTGTGGTCGGTTAGTACGATTATGGGGTTGGCAGCTCCTCCAGCAGGTGTCTCCACTCGGAGAAGGCTTCCTTGATCGCCAGTAGTTCTTTGTTCCCGATGTCGTAGTTCTTCTCGGAGGGGGACATCTGGCGAGAGAAATATGCGCACGGGTGTAGTAGCATCTTCTCCCTGTCCGTTAGACAGAACTGCCCCTACCGCGGAGTCAGATGCATCCACTTCGATAGTAAAAGGCAACTCGGGGTTCGGTGGACTAGGATTGGAGCAGAAGTGAAGAGGAGTTTCAACTGTGGAAGGCCTCCTGGGCCTCGGGTGTCCAGGAGAAGGGGACTGCCTTTATGGTGAGTTGGGTGATCGGTGCGATGACCTTGGAGAAGTCCCGGATAAACTTCCGATAGAAGTTGGCGAAGCCAATGAATCTTTGTACCTCCTTCACGCTTTCTTGGAATGGGCCAGTCCAACACGGCTTGGACCTTCCCTGGGTCCATACTTAGGCCCTCTAGGGAGATGATGTACCCGAGGAACTGAGTGGTGGTTCGCTCAAACTCACATTTCTCGAGTTTGATATAAAGAGAGTTCTGGCGGAGTCTCTGCAATACCCTGCGGACATGTTCGCGGTGCTGTTCGAGGTCTTCTGAGAAGATCAAGATGTCGCCCAGGTAAACGACTACAAACAGATCCAGCATGTCCCTGAGGACATCATTAATGAAGTGCTGGAAGGTGGCGGGAGCATTACAAAGTCCGAAAGGCATGACCAGGTACTCGGCGACCATAACGTGTCCGGAAGGCGGTCTTCCATTCGTCCCCAGGGCGGATTCGACAAGGTTGTAGGCCCCTCGAAGGTCAAGTTTGGTGAAGATTTTCGCTACCCGGAGTCTCTCGAGGAGTTCAGAAATCAGCGGGAGCGGGTACCGGTTCTTAACGGTTATGTCGCTTAGCTTCCTGTAGTCAATGCAGGACGCAAGGATGAGTCTTTTTTCTCCACAAAGAAAAAGGGGCTCCTGCTGGGGAGGTAGAGGGCCGGATGAACCCTTTCTTTAGGTCCTCGTCCAGGTATTCTTTCAGAGCCTTGAGTTCAGGCTCTGAGAGGGAATAGATACTGCCAAAGGGTATTTCGGCCCCGGGCAACAGTTCTATTGGGCAGTCGTAGGGTCGGTGTGGCGGCAGCTTGTCTGCGTTTTTCTTGTCGCAGACATCTTGGAACTCACGATATTGAGGGGGTAGTAGATTCCTGACGGATACTTCAGAGATAGTCGTGTCTTCGGATGGAAGGACGGGTTTGTGGGAGCAATTGAGCGAACAAAACTCAGACGGAAACCATAAGCAGCGGGTTTCCCAATCCACCGAGGGGTTGTGGGTGGCCAACCATGGAATGCCCAGGATCACCGGGAACTTTGGGGAGGCGATCAGGGAGAAGTGAATGGTCTCCTGATGATCGGGTTTGATGAAGAGTTTATGTAGGTCAGTGGTCTGGTGCGTAACCGGCCCAGAAGAGAGCGGGGTCCCATCGACGGTTTCCAGATCGAAGGGGGCTGCCCTGGTTACCAATGGTATGTTGTTCTCACGGGCGAAGGTCAAGTCCATGAAATTTCCGCCGGCCCCCGAGTCAAGCATTGCAGAGCAGGGAAGCTGTCGTTCCCCAATGGTGATAAGGATGGATACAATGAAGTGGGACCCGGTACCTGTAGTGTCTATGGTTTCAGAGGCCAAGGGTGAGGTTGTGGCCTTTTGTAACTCCCGTAATTCTGTGACAGCGATGGTTCGGCGAGTCTTATTGGGGCACCTAATAGCGAAGTGCCCTGGCTCGCCACAGTAAAGACAAAGGCCTGCGGATAGTCGTCTTTCCTTTTCAGCAGCCGATAGAGTCTTGCGCAGTGCGTCGACCTGCATGGGCTCGGTGGAGGATTGGTGAGCCGGCTGAGTCGTTGGAGTGAAAGGGTACACGGGCCTGTTATCTAGGGACCAGAGTCTTTCTCTCCTTCTTTCTGCCAGTCTCCGGTCAATCCGGATGCACAGTTGGACGAAATCATCCAGATCGTTTGGGGCGTCTACCCTGGCAAGCTCATCCTTTATAGGTTCGGAGAGTCCACGGCGAAATTGACTCTTCTGGGCAGCTGGGTTCCAGGTGGTGTCCGTGACCCAGCGGCGGAACTCTGAGGAATACTCGGCTACAGAGCGTCTTCCCTGTCGTAGACTGTGCAGCCTAGCCTCGGCCGTCACGCAGCGGTTAGGGTCGTCGAACACTTGGCTCATGGCTGTGGTGAAGTTGTCTAGGTTATTCAATACGAGACTGTGGGATTCCACATATGGGGATGCCCATGCCAGGGCCTCATCAGTTAGAAGGTTGATGATGAACAGGATCTTCTTTCTGTCTGAGGTAAAAGAGCCCGGCTGCATATGAAAGTAAATACGGCACTGGTTGAGGAACCCCCGAAATTGGTTCTGATCGCCGTTAAACTTTGACGGGAGAGGCATACGGGTGTCGGTGACCGCGCTGCGTACGTCCAGTAGTTGACGCTGCAAGTCGATAATTTCCCTCTGTTGGCTCTGGATTGCGCCTTTAAGTTGAGTAATTTCCTCTTGGGCAGTGGTGCCAAACTCCTGAAGTGCGGAGACCTGCTTGCGCAGAGTGGCCATTGCGGACTCCATGGTAGGGCTGGTTATTCTGTAACGGTCCTTGGCTCACCTGAGTCAGAGGACAGCCGGCTGGTGGTTGGAGTCCAGTGGCAAAGACCCACAGAAGCAGGAGGCAGGTAGCGTGGTCGATCAGTCCGGGTCGGCAGTAGAGATGGCAGCGAGGTAACAGCAGGATTAGACAGAGGCGTAGTCGGTGGAAGGCAAAGGGTCAATGCAGGCGGCAGTTCAGCGAGGTCAAACGGTCCGGGTCGGCAACAAAGGTAAACAGCAGTAGTCGTGGAGGAGCAGAGAGGAAGCTTGCTACAGGCTTGGAGGCACAATAACCAGCAAAGGACTGGGTTCAAGGGCTGGGTTTTATAGGGAAGTAGCAGGTGCAAGAGATTGGGATAATCAGCAGGACAAGGCAAGGACAAGAGAGGTAGTAGAAGTTAGCAGTTAGCAGTTAGCAGTTAGCAGTTAGCAGTTAGCAGTTAGCAGTTAGCAGTTAGCTGTTAGCTGTTAGCTGTTAGCTGTTAGCTGTTAGCTGTTAGCTGTTAGCTGTTAGCTGTTAGCTATTAGCTAGAGAATAGTCCAAGGAGAGATGGTAGCCTAGTGGGTAGAGCTACCGTCTGGGACATGACTGGCTACGGGTTCGAGTCCTGACACATATGGATCCACCAAGAGCTGTTTTGCATCCTCAAGACCCGAGGAGGCACCTTTGTGTGAAACTGATTTTGTCCAATCCATGTGTGTCTTTACCTACCAGCGTACAACACCAAAATAGTCACACACACATACAGATAATAATGAATTTTATTAGATATGATATAAAAACATGATCTTACAAAGCGTGTAAACCTGTTGTGAAGCCAATAAAGACGACAAATTAAATTATCTGTGAGTGCCAGGATTTCTAATTTTGTGGACTAATCTTAATTTTTTTTATTATTTTTTCATTCCCTCTCACATCTATTCCCTGTATTCAGATTTGCAACCTAGGCTACTTGTCCATATTATCATGCTTATCAGATTTACTGACAGGACACAAGATCTAGCTTTGCCTCTTCGTAGATCCCCATGAAACAGCTTCAACTGACCATACATTTATCTGTATTTTTATTATGACACCTGGAGCCTAGATTCATATTAATCATGATTAGAGATTAGCAAATCAGTTTTTAATGAACAGGGTTCATTATGTATTTCCCAAAAATTTGTCCACAAGACGATCCAAAAGCT
The DNA here is from genome assembly GCA_033119425.1 of Bufotes viridis. Taxonomy (NCBI): domain Eukaryota; kingdom Metazoa; phylum Chordata; class Amphibia; order Anura; family Bufonidae; genus Bufotes; species Bufotes viridis. Next base: position 268 of record JAKVIS010005486.1, on the reverse strand, counting down.
TTTTAGGTTTGCTTTGGATGTATCCAGTAAAACAGTGCACATTTTACTGCACATGTAGGTGGGAAAAACATGAGGGAGGAAGAAGCAAGATTCTCACATGACACTGAGAGGAGGTGGGAGGTATGGGCTTGCAGAATGACTAGAATGTAATTGTTTTTTCTTTTCAAAGTTTGTTTTATTATCATTTTAAATATATAGAACAACAGCATGAGTAAAAACAGATTACCAGGATTAAATATGCAGGTACAGAAGTCAAATTAGCTGTATA
>JAKVIS010005485.1:0-12016 GCA_033119425.1 Bufotes viridis | reverse complement strand
CATGTCCTCCACACTTGGGTAGTGTTAGGGTTAGCTCTAACCCTAACCTCCTCTATTGATATAACTTATGTCAAAACAGCTTGGTTAAGGTTAGGGTTAACCCTAACCCTAACTCTATTCCTATTCCTAAACCTAAGCTCCTCTATTGATATACCTTATGTCAAACCTACTTGGGTAGGGTTATGGTTAACCCTAAACCTATCCCTAACCCTAACCCTTAAGTCATGACCTACCCACTTGGGTAGGGTTAACTCTAACCCTAACCCTAACCCTAAGCCACTAACCCTAACTCTAACCCTTTCCCTCCTCTATTGACTTACCTCATGACTTACCCACTTGAGTCTGGTTAGGGTTAAGCCTAACCCTAACCCTATCCCTAACCCTTACTTCCTCTATTGACATATCTCATGTCCTACCCACTTGGGTAGTGTTAGGGTTATCTCTAACCCTAACCTCCTCTATTAATATACCTTATGTCAAACCCACTTGTGAAGGGTAAGGGTTATCCCTAACCCTATCCATATTCCTAAACCTAAGCTCCTCTATTGATATACCTTATGCCAAACCCACTTGGGTAGGGTTAGGGTTAACACTAAACCTATCCCTAACCCTAACCCTTAAGTCATGACTTACCCACTTGGGTAGGGTTAACTCTAACCCTAACCATAACTCTGAAGCTAACCCACTAACCTTAACCATAAGCCACTAACCCTAACCCTAACCCCCTAACCCTCCCCTATTGACTTACCTCACAACCTACCAACTTGGATATGGTTAGGGTTAACCCTAACTCTAACCCTAACCCTAACCCTCCTCTATTGGAATATCTCATGTGCTACCCACTTGGGTAGTGTTAGAGTTAACTCTAACCCTAACCTCCTCTATTGATTTACCTTATGTCAAACCCACTTGGGTAGGGTTAGGGTTAACCCTAACCCTATCCATATTCCTAAACCTAAGCTCCTCTATTGATATACCTTATGCCAAACCCACTTGGGTAGGGTTAGGGTTAACCCTAAACCTATCCCTAACCCTAACCCTTAAGTCATGACTTATCCACTTGGGTAGGGTTAACTCTAACCCTAACCATAACTCTGAAGCTAACCCACTAACCCTAACCATAACCCACTAACCCTAACCCTAACCCACTAACCCTAACCCTCCCCTATTGACTTAACTCACAACCTACCAACTTGGATATGGTTAGGGTTAACCCTAACTCTAACCCTAACCCTAACCCTCCTCTATTGGCATATCTCATGTGCTACCCACTTGGGTAGGGTTAGGGTTAACCCTAACCCTATCCTTATTCCTAAACCTAAGCTCCTCTATTGATATAGCTTATGCCAAACCTACTTGGGTAGGGTTAGGGTTAACCCTAAACCTATCCCTAACCCAAACCCTTACGTCATGACCTACACACTTGGGTATGCTTAACTCTACCCCGAATCATAACGATAACCCTATAGCTAACCAAATAACCCTAACCATAACCTACTAACCCTAACGCACTAACCCTAACCCTCCTCTATTGACTTACCTCATGACCTACCCACTTGGGTAGGGTTAACCCTAACCCTAATCCTATCCCTAACCCTTACCTCCTCTATTGACATATCTCATGTCCTCCACACTTGGGTAGTGTTAGGGTTAGCTCTAACCCTAACCTCCTCTATTGATATAACTTATGTCAAACCAACTTGGTTAGGGTTAGGGTTAACCCTAACCCTAACCCTAACTCTATTCCTATTCCTAAACCTAAGCTCCTCTATTGATATACCTTATGTCAAACCTACTTGGGTAGGGTTATGGTTAACCCTAAACCTATCCCTAACCCAAACCCTTAAGTCATGACCTACCCACTTGGGTAGGGTTAACTCTAACCCTAACCCTAACCCTAAGCCACTAACCCTAACTCTAACCCTTTCCCTCCTCTATTGACTTACCTCATGACTTACCCACTTGAGTCTGGTTAGGGTTAAGCCTAACCCTAACCCTATCCCTAACCCTTACTTCCTCTATTGACATATCTCATGTCCTACCCACTTGGGTAGTGTTAGCGTTATCTCTAACCCTAACCCTAACCTCCTCTATTAATATACCTTATGTCAAACCCACTTGGGAAGGGTCAGGGTTATCCCTAACCCTATCCATATTCCTAAACCTAAGCTCCTCTATTGATATACCTTATGCCAAACCCACTTGGGTAGGGTTAGGGTTAACCCTAAACCTATCCCTAACCCTAACCCTTAAGTCATGACTTACCCACTTGGGTAGGGTTAACTCTAACCCTAACCATAACTCTGAAGCTAACCCACTAACCTTAACCATAAGCCACTAACCCTAACCCTAACCCCCTAACCCTCCCCTATTGACTTACCTCACAACCTACCAACTTGGATATGGTTAGGGTTAACCCTAACTCTAACCCTAACCCTAACCCTCCTCTATTGGCATATCTCATGTGCTACCCACTTGGGTAGGGTTTGGTTTAACTCTAACCCTAACCTCCTCTATTGATTTAACTTATGTCAAACCCACTTGGGTAGGGTTAGAGTTAACCCTAACCCTATCCATATTCCTAAACCTAAGCTCCTCTATTGATATAGCTTATGCCAAACCTACTTGGGTAGGGTTAGGGTTAACCCTAAACCTATCCCTAACCCTAACCCTTACGTCATTACCTACACACTTGGGAATGGTTAACTCTACCCCTAATCATAACGATAACCCTATAGCTAACCAAATAACCCTAAACATAACCTACTAACCCTAACCCACTAACCCTAACCATCCTTTATTGACTTACCTCATGACCTACCCACTTGGGTAGGGTTAGGGTTAACCCTAACCCTAACCCTATCCCTAACCCTTACCTCTTCTATTGACATATCTCATGTCCTCCACACTTGGGTAGTGTTAGGGTTAGCTCTAACCCTAACCTCCTCTATTGATATAACTTATGTCAAACCAACTTGGTTAGGGTTAGGGTTAACCCAACCCTAACCCTAACTCTATTCCTATTCCTAAACCTAAGCTCCTCTATTGATATACCTTATGTCAAACCTACTTGGGTAGGGTTATGGTTAACCCTAAACCTATCCCTAACCCAAACCCTTAAGTCATGACCTACCCACTTGGGTAGGGTTAACTCTAACCCTAACCCTAACCCTAAGCCACTAACCCTAACTCTAACCCTTTCCCTCCTCTATTGACTTACCTCATGACTTACCCACTTGAGTCTGGTTAGGGTTAAGCCTAACCCTAACCCTATCCCTAACCCTTACTTCCTCTATTGACATATCTCATGTCCTACCCACTTGGGTAGTGTTAGGGTTATCTCTAACCCTAACCCTAACCTCCTCTATTAATATACCTTATGTCAAACCCACTTGGGAAGGGTCAGGGTTATCCCTAACCCTATCCATATTCCTAAACCTAAGCTCCTCTATTGATATACCTTATGCCAAACCCACTTGGGTAGGGTTAGGGTTAACCCTAAACCTATCCCTAACCCTAACCCTTAAGTCATGACTTACCCACTTGGGTAGGGTTAACTCTAACCCTAACCATAACTCTGAAGCTAACCCACTAACCTTAACCATAAGCCACTAACCCTAACCCTAACCCCTAACCCTCCCTATTGACTTACCTCACAACCTACCAACTTGGATATGGTTAGGGTTAACCCTAACTCTAACCCTAACCCTAACCCTCCTCTATTGGCATATCTCATGTGCTACCCACTTGGGTAGGGTTTGGGTTAACTCTAACCCTAACCTCCTCTATTGATTTAACTTATGTCAAACCCACTTGGGTAGGGTTAGGGTTAACCCTAACCCTATCCATATTCCTAAACCTAAGCTCCTCTATTGATATAGCTTATGCCAAACCTACTTGGGTAGGGTTAGGGTTAACCCTAAACCTATCCCTAACCCTAACCCTTACGTCATTACCTACACACTTGGGAATGGTTAACTCTACCCCTAATCATAACGATAACCCTATAGCTAACCAAATAACCCTAAACATAACCTACTAACCCTAACCCACTAACCCTAACCATCCTCTATTGACTTACCTCATGACCTACCCACTTGGGTAGGGTTAGGGTTAACCCTAACCCTAACCCTATCCCTAACCCTTACCTCCTCTATTGACATATCTCATGTCCTCCACACTTGGGTAGTGTCAGGGTTAGCTCTAACCCTAACCCTAACCTCCTCTATTGATATAACTTATGTCAAACCAACTTGGTTAGGGTTAGGGTTAACCCTAACCCTATCCCTATTCCCACTTGAGTCCGGATAGGGTTAAGCCTAACAATAACCCTATCCCTAACCCTTACTTCCTCTATTGACATATCTCATGTCCTACCCACTTGGGTAGTGTTAGGGTTATCTCTAACCCTAACCCTCACCTCCTCTATTAATATACCTTATGTCAAACCCACTTGGGTAGGGTAAGGGTTATCCCTAACCCTATCCATATTCCTAAACCTAAGCTCCTCTATTGATATACCTTATGTCAAACCTACTTGGGTAGGTTATGGTTAACCCTAAACCTATCCCTAACCCTAACCCTTAAGTCATGACCTACCCACTTGGTTAGGGTTAACTCTAACCCTAACCCTAAGCCACTAACCCTAACCCTAACCCTCCTCTATTGACTTCCCTCATGACTTACCCACTTGAGTCCGGTTAGGGTTAAGCCTAACCCTAACCCTATCCCTAACCCATACTTCCTCTATTGACATATCTCATGTCCTACCCACTTGGGTAGTGTTAGGGTTATCTCTAACCCTAACCCTAACCTCCTCTATTAATATACCTTATGTCAAACCCACTTGGGTAGGGTAAGGGTTATCCCTAACCCTATCCATATTCCTAAACCTAAGCTCCTCCATTGATATACCTTATGCCAAACCCACTTGGGTAGGGTTATCCCTAAACCTATCCCTAACCCTAACCTTTAAGTCATGACTTACCCACTTGGGTAGGGTTAACTCTAACCCTAACCCTAACCATAACTCTGAAGCTAACCCACTAACCCTAACCACAACCAACTAACCCTAACCCTAACCCACTAACGCAAACCCTCCCCTATTGACATACCTCACAACCTACCAACTTGGATATGGTTAGTGTTAAACCTAACTCTAACCCTAACCCTCCTCTATTGGCATATCTCATGTGCTACCCACTTGGGTAGGGTTAGGGTTAACTCTAACCCTAACCTCCTCTATTGATTTACCATATGTCAAACCCACTTGGGTAGGGTAAGGGTTATCCCTAACACTATCCATATTCCTAAACCTAAGATCCTCTATTGATATACCTTATGCCAAACCCACTTGGGTAGGGTTAGGGTTAACCCTAAACCTATCCCTAACCCTAACCCTTAAGTCATGACTTATCCACTTGGGTAGGGTTAACTCTAACCCTAACCATAACTCTGAAGCTAACCCACTAACCCTAACCATAACCCACTAACCCTAACCCTAACCCACTAACCCTAACCCTCCCCTATTGACTTACCTCACAACCTACCAACTTGGGTAGGGTTAGGGTTAACCCTAACCCTATCCTTATTCCTAAACCTAAGCTCCTCTATTGATATAGCTTATGCCAAACCTACTTGGGTAGGGTTAGGGTTAACCCTAAACCTATCCCTAACCCTAACCCTTACGTCATGACCTACACACTTGGGTATGGTTAACTCTACCCCTAATCATAACGATAACCCTATAGCTAACCAAATAACCCTAACCATAACCGACTAACCCTAACCCACTAACCCTAACCCTCCTCTATTGACTTACCTCATGACTTACCCACTTGAGTCCGGTGTGGGTTAAGCCTAACCCTAACCCTATTCCTAACCCTTACTTCCTCTATTGACATATCTCATGTCCTACCCACTTGGGTAGTGTTAGGATTATCTCTAACCCTAACCCTAACCTCCTCTATTAATATACCTTATGTCAAACCCACTTGGGTAGGGTAAGGGTTATCCCTAACCCTATCCATATTCCTAAACCTAAGCTCCTCTATTGATATACCTTATGCCAAACCCACTTGGGTAGGGTTAGGGTTAACCCTAAACCTATCCCTAACCCGAACCCTTAAGTCATGACTTACCCACTTGGGTAGGGTTAACTCTAACCCTAACCATAACTCTGAAGCTAACCCACTAACCCTAACCATAACCCACTAACCATAACCCTAACCCACTAACCCTAACCCTCCCCTATTGACTTACCTCACAACCTACCAACTTGGAAATGGGTAGGGTTAACCCTAACTCTAACCCTAACCCTCCTCTATTGGCATATCTCATGTGCTACCCATTTGGGTAGTGTTAGGGTTAACTCTAACCCTAACCTCCTCTATTGATTTACCTTATGTCAAACCCACTTGGGTAGGGTTAGGGTTAACCCTAACCCTATCCATATTCATAACCCTAACCACAACCAACTAACCCTAACCCTAACCCACTAACCCTAACCCTCCCCTATTGACATACCTCACAACCTACCAACTTGGATATGGTTAGGGTTAACCCTAACTCTAACCCTAACCCTCCTCTATTGGCATATCTCATGTGCTACCCACTTGGGTAGTGTTAGGGTTAACTCTAACCCTAACCTCCTCTATTGATTTACCTTATGTCAAACCCACTTGGGTAGGGTTAGGGTTAACCCTAACCCTATCCATATTCATAACCCTAACCACAACCAACTAACCCTAACCCTAACCCACTAACCCTAACCCTCCCCTATTGACATACCTCACAACCTACCAACTTGGATATGGTTAGGGTTAACCCTAACCCTAACCCTAACCCTAACCCTAACCTTAACCATAAGCCACTAACCCTAACCCTAACCCCCTAACCCTCCCCTATTGACTTACCTCACAACCTACCAACTTGGATATGGTTAGGGTTAACCCTAACTCTAACCCTAACCCTAACCCTCCTCTATTGGCATATCTCATGTGCTACCCACTTGGGTAGGGTTAGGGTTAACTCTAACCCTAACCTCCTCTATTGATTTACCTTATGTCAAACCCACTTGGTTAGGGTTAGGGTTAACCCTAACCCTATCCATATTCCTAAACCTAAGCTCCTCTATTGATATAGCTTATGCCAAACCTACTTGGGTAGGGTTAGGGTTAACCCTAAACCTATCCCTAACCCTAACCCTTACGTCATGACATACACTCTTAGGAATGGTTAACTCTACCCCTAATCATAACGATAACCCTATAGCTAACCAAATAACCCTAACCATAACCTACTAACCCTAACCCACTGACCCTAACCCTCCTCTATTGACTTAACTCATGACCTACCCACTTGGGTAGGGTTAGGGTTAACCCTAACCCTAACCCTATCCCTAACCCTTACCTCCTCTATTGACATATCTCATGTCCTCCACACTTGGGTAGTGTTAGGGATAGCTCTAACCCTAACCCTAACCTCCTCTATTGATATAACTTATGTCAAACCAACTTGGTTAGGGTTGGGGTTAACCCTAACCCTATCCCTATTCCCACTTGAGTCCGGATATACCTTATGTCAAACCCAATTGGGTAGGGTAAGGGTTATCCCTAACCCTATCCATATTCCTAAACCAAAGCTCCTCTATTGATATACCTTATGTCAAACCTACTTGGGTAGGGTTATGGTTAACCCTAAACCTATCCCTAACCCTAACCCTTAAGTCATGACCTACCCACTTGGTTAAGATTAACTCTAACCCTAACCCTAACCCTAAGCCACTAACCCTAACCCTAACCCTCCTCTATTGACTTACCTCATGACTTACCCACTTGAGTCCGGTTAGGGTTAAGCCTAACCCTAACCCTATCCCTAACCCTTACTTCCTCTATTGACATATCTCATGTCCTACCCACTTGGGTAGTGTTAGGGTTATCTCTAACCCTAACCCTAACCTCCTCTATTAATATACCTTATGTCAAACCCACTTGGGTAGGGTAAGGGTTATCCCTAACCCTATCCATATTCCTAAACCTAAGCTCCTCCATTGATATACCTTATGCCAAACCCACTTGGGTAGGGTTATCCCTAAACCTATCCCTAACCCTAACCTTTAAGTCATGACTTACCCACTTGGGTAGGGTTAACTCTAACCCTAACCCTAACCATAACTCTGAAGCTAACCCACTAACCCTAACCACAACCAACTAACCCTAACCCTAACCCACTAACCCTAACCCTCCCCTATTGACATACCTCCCAACCTATCATCTTGGATATGGTTAGGGTTAAACCTAACTCTAACACTAACCCTCCTCTATTGGCATATCTCATGTGCTACCCACTTGGGTAGGGTTAGGGTTAACTCTAACCCTAACCTCCTCTATTGATTTACCTTATGTCAAACCCACTTGGGTAGGGTAAGGGTTATCCCTAACCCTATCCATATTCCAAAACCTAAGCTCCTCTATTGATATACCTTATGCCAAACCCACTTGGGTAGGGTTAGGGTTAACCCTAAACCTATCCCTAACCCTAACCCTTAAGTCATGACTTACCCACTTGGGTAGGGTAAACTCTAACCCTAACCATAACTTTGAAGCTAACCCACTAACCCTAACCCTAACTCACTAACCCTAACCCTCCCCTATTGACATACCTCACAACCTACCAACTTGGATATGGTTAGGGTTAACCCTAACTCTAACCATCCTCTATTGGCATATCTCATGTGCTACCCACTTGGGTAGGGTTAGTGTTAACTCTAACCCAAACCTCCTCTATTGATTTACCTTATGTCAAACCCACTTGGGTAGGGTAAGGGTTATCCCTAACCCTATCCATATTCCTAAACCTAAGCTCCTCTATTGATATACCTTATGCCAAACCCACTTGGGTAGGGTTAGGGTTAACCCTAAACCTATCCCTAACCCCAACCCTTAAGTCATGACTTATCGACTTGGGTAGGGTTAACTCTAACCCTAACCATAACTCTGAAGCTAACCCACTAACCCTAACCATAACCCACTAACCCTAACCCTAACCCACTAACCCTAACCCTCCCCTATTGACTTAACTCACAACCTACCAACTTGGATATGGTTAGGGTTAACCCTAACTCTAACCCTAACCCTAACCCTCCTCAATTGGCATATCTCATGTGCTACCCACTTGGGTAGGGTTTGGGTTAACCCTAACCCTATCCTTATTCCTAAACCTAAGCTCCTCTATTGATATAGCTTATGCCAAACCTACTTGGATAGGGTTAGGGTTAACCCTAAACCTATCCCTAACCCAAACCCTTACGTCATGACCTACACACTTGGGTATGCTTAACTCTACCCCGAATCATAACGATAACCCTATAGCTAACCAAATAACCATAACCATAACCTACTAACCCTAACCCACTAACCCTAACCCTCCTCTATTGACTTACCTCATGACCTACCCACTTGGGTAGGGTTAACACTAACCCTAACCCTATCCCTAACCCTTATCTCCTCTATTGACATATCTCATGTCCTCCACACTTGGGTAGTGTTAGGGTTAGCTCTAACCCTAACCCTAACCTCCTCTATTGATATAACTTATGTCAAACCAACTTGGTTAGGGTTGGGGTTAACCCTAACCCTATCCCTATTCCCACTTGAGTCCGGATATACCTTATGTCAAACCCAATTGGGTAGGGTAAGGGTTATCCCTAACCCTATCCATATTCCTAAACCTAAGCTCCTCTATTGATATACCTTATGTCAAACCTACTTGGGTAGGGTTATGGTTAACCCTAAACCTATCCCTAACCCTAACCCTTAAGTCATGACCTACCCACTTGGTTAAGGTTAACTCTAACCCTAACCCTAACCCTAAGCCACTAACCCTAACCCTCCCCTATTGACTTAACTCACAACCTACCAACTTGGATATGGTTAGGGTTAACCCTAACTCTAACCCTAACCCTAACCCTCCTCTATTGGCTTATCTCATGTGCTACCCACTTGGGTAGGGTTAGGGTTAACCCTAACCCTATCCTTATTCCTAAACCTAAGCTCCTCTATTGATATAGCTTATGCCAAACCTACTTGGATAGGGTTAGGGTTAACCCTAAACCTATCCCTAACCCAAACCCTTACGTCATGACCTACACACTTGGGTATGCTTAACTCTACCCCGAATCATAACGATAACCCTATAGCTAACCAAATAACCCTAACCATAACCTACTAACCCTAACCCACTAACCCTAACCCTCCTCTATTGACTTACCTCATGACCTACCCACTTGGGTAGGGTTAACCCTAACCCTAACCCTATCCCTAAACCTTATCTCCTCTATTGACATATCTCATGTCCTCCACACTTGGGTAGTGTTAGGGTTAGCTCTAACCCTAAGCTCCTCTATTGATATACCTTATGTCAAACCTACTTGGGTAGGGTTAGGGTTAACCCTAACCCTAACCCTAACTCTATTCCTATTCCTAAACCTAAGCTCCTCTATTGATATACCTTATGTCAAACCTACTTGGGTAGGGTTATGGTTAACCCTAAACCTATCCCTAACCCTAACCCTTAAGTCATGACCTACCCACTTGGGTAGGGTTAGGGTTATCTCTAACCCTAACCCTCACCTCCTCTATTAATATACCTTATGTCAAACCCACTTGGGTAGGGTAAGGGTTATCCCTAACCCTATCCATATTCCTAAACCTAAGCTCCTCTATTGATATACCTTATGCCAAACCCACTTGGGTAGGGTTAGGGTTAACACTAAACCTATCCCTAACCCTAACCCTTAAGTCATGACTTACCCACTTGGGTAGGGTTAACTCTAACCCTAACCATAACTCTGAAGCTAACCCACTAACCTTAACCATAAGCCACTAACCCTAACCCTAACCCCCTAACCCTCCCCTATTGACTTACCTCACAACCTACCAACTTGGATATGGTTAGGGTTAACCCTAACTCTAACCCTAATTCTAACCCTCCTCTATTGGCATATCTCATGTGCTACCCACTTGGGTAGGGTTAGGGTTAACTCTAACCCTAACCTCCTCTATTGATTTACCTTATGTCAAACCCACTTGGGTAGGGTTAGGGGTAACCCTAACCCTATCCATATTCCTAAACCTAAGCTCCTCTATTGATATACCTTATGCCAAACCCACTTGGGTAGGGTTAGGGTTAACCCTAAACCTATCCCTAACCCTAACCCTTAAGTCATGACTTATCCACTTGGGTAGGGTTAACTCTAACCCTAACCATCACTCTGAAGCTAACCCACTAACCCTAACCATAACCCACTAACCCTAACCCTAACCCACTAACCCTAACCCTCCCCTATTGACTTAACTCACAACCTACCAACTTGGATATGGTTAGGGTTAACCCTAACTCTAACCCTAACCCTAACCCTCCTCTATTGGCTTATCTCATGTGCTACCCACTTGGGTAGGGTTAGGGTTAACCCTAACCCTATCCTTATTCCTAAACCTAAGCTCCTCTATTGATATAGCTTATGCCAAACCTACTTGGGTAGGGTTAGGGTTAACCCTAAACCTATCCCTAACCCAAACCCTTACGTCATGACCTACACACTTGGGTATGCTTAACTCTACCCCGAATCATAACGATAACCCTATAGCTAACCAAATAACCCTAACCATAACCTACTAACCCTAACCCACTAACCCTAACCCTCCTCTATTGACTTACCTCATGACCTACCCACTTGGGTAGGGTTAACCCTAACCCTATCCCTAACCCTTATCTCCTCTATTGACATATCTCATGTCCTCCACACTTGGGTAGTGTTAGGGTTATCTCTAACCCTAACCTACTCTATTGATATAACTTATGTCAAACCAACTTGGTTAGGGTTAGGGTTAACCCTAACCCTAACCCTAACTCTATTCCTATTCCTAAACCTAAGCTCCTCTATTGATATACCTTATGTCAAACCTTCTTGGGTAGGGTTATGGTTAACCCTAAACCTATCCCTAACCCTAACCCT
>JAKVIS010005484.1:0-11988 GCA_033119425.1 Bufotes viridis | reverse complement strand
TGGATGGCAGTTGGGGGCTTGTTTTTGCTAATGCAGGTCATTTTGGGGAATATCTCAGAAATAATATTTCCTATAGAGCTGAGCCCCGGTCTAAAACCTTCCCAGACACCTAATGTACCCGTCTGCCAAACTTAGTGAAGATCGGTCCAGTCGTTTCGTCGGCCATAAATAACAGATAGAAACTCATTTTTAGATATATAAGAGATCAGTAGATATTAATGATTTGGGGCAATAAGTATTGTTTTTGAATGCCAACAATACTTTTTCCCACAAATCATCTCTATGTAAGCACTGCAGTAAGCAAACTATGTGAGATGAGATTTTATATGTATTGCAAAAATGTGTGAATGTTTTATCTCCATAAACATACATTTGAATGTTACAAGCGTGTGACATCATGTACTTATAGCTGTAATGTAATGTTCAATCACTTACTGTAATCAGGATATCCTCCTCCTCTCTTGTAAAATTGCTGCCCACCATCTTGATTCGCATGGATCGCATGCACAACAAGAAAACGTGTTGGAACTGCTCCCAGGAAGAAGCCACGCCTGTATGATAGGCTGCGCATGCGCATGCACGCGCACAAAAACGCGCATGAGCAACATACTGAATGAGTTGTTATTGCCACCTAACTTGAACAATAACATCTGTACGCACACGAATGTTTATATGAAAATTATTCGCATTAAAGTCGTGTTGTACATCTACAGAAATACGAATACATTATTGGCTTGTTCGAATTAACGAATATGGTGAATGCGAATATATCGCTATATTCTATACGCGAATTCAAAAATGCATTTGCAATAGGAGTTGCCTATATTGACACTCAGCTCCAAGTTGGATTCGCAATGCGAAAAAAAAAATTTTTAACCAATGAACAGAATATGAAATTGAACACTTCTAAGTAAGTATTGTGATTGTTGAAAAAAAAAAATGGTCATTTTTTTTTTTCGCAATGTGCATATAACTTAGAGTATTCGTTCATGTTTGCAGGCCATCGGGAGATATGAAGTTCAATTTGCGTGTATGCGAATAAAATATTCGCATATTATCGCGATTAGGGTAATAATTGCGAATATTCGATTTCGGCGAATATATTACGAATATACATTCGATTATTCGCGATATATCGCGAATTCGAATATGGCACCTCCCGCTCATCACTAATAGTTAATTATATACTGATATAGTGGTGAGGTGGAAGCAGCATGAGGAGAACACAGAGTGGCCCAATGACAGAGTCTGGAGGTGGCGGCAGCATAAGGACAGAGTGTGGAGGTGGCAGCAGCATGAGGAGGCCACAGACTGGCTAAGTGACATAGTTTGGAGGTGGCAGCTGCATGAGGAGGCCACAGAGTGGCAAGGTGACATAGTGTGGAGGTGGCAGCAGCATCAGGAGGCCACAGAGTGGCAATATGACATAGTTTGGAGGTGGCAGCAGAATCAGGAGGCCACAGAGTGGCAAGGTGACATAGTGTGGAGGTGGGTGGCAATACCAGTTTGTGCTGAAGATAGTGGGTGAAAGAAAGAGCACTTGGCATCAGATGTGTGGCATAAGGTGGGTGGCAGCATCAGAATAGTAGCTGAAGCAGGTAGCCAGAAGAAACCGGTCTCTTTTGTCAAAGTTTTGGTGTGGCACCATGGATGATCTAGTCTGATGCATCAGGCATTAGTGGGTGTAAATACTGGCTAATCCACGCCTGATTCATCTTGACTAAGTTCAGTATCTCCACATTTTGGGTGGACAGGCGAGTTCTTCATGGGGTAACTATGGCCCCTGCCGCACTAAACACCGGCTCTGATGACACACTACTGGCCGGGCAGGACAGCTTTTCCAGGACAAACTCTGCCAGTTGCCATCACAAATACAGTTTGGCTGCCCAGTAGTCCAACGGATTTTCCATGTAGTGTGGCAGGGTGCTGTGCAAGTATGCCGCTACCTGCTGGTTCAGGTTCTGCTCTATGTCTAGCTGCTGGAAAGTAGTTTCTTTACTATGTGGGTGAAGAAAGCTGCTCATCAGCGACTCTAGACTCAGGCTGCTGCTGATGGAGCTGGTACTGCTCCTCCACCCCACCCTTCCCCAGCAGCATGAGTGCAGAGGGCGCCCCTGGTCAGACCTGCGAGAGGATAACGATGGTGCAGATATGCAGCAGCCAACTGACTACATAGGAAGTCTCTATAGTAGTTCAGTTTGTCCTCCCTCTCAGCGGGTGTAAAAAAGGCCCCCATTTTGGACCAGTATCGAGGGTCCAACAAGGTGGAGAGCCAGAAGTCACCCCTCTGCCGAATGATGACAATTCGACTGTCACTACGCAAGCGAGTGAGCATGCATCGGGCCATTTGTGCAAGTGACTCGGAGGGATTCTCTGCCTCCATCTCCACTGTATACTGCCACAGTGTGTCTGGGTCCTCTGCCTCATCTTCCTTATCGCCCTGTAGCTCCTCTGGCTGGTCCTGCCCCTCCTCTTCTGTCACCTGTGTAGAAAAAATACTCATTATGCTACACATTGCTTGTGCTTCAATGTCCTCCTCCAGTTCAGCCCCCACAGGGCTCTTGTGGTCGTGAGATCTAGGCGCCATGTCTCCAGTCCCCTGACCAGCCAGATTTACCAGCATCTGTTCCAGGACATGAAGCAGTGGAGTGACATTGTTCATCCCGTAGTCCTCCCGTAGTCCTTGCGACTGACAAATAATGTGGCATCCTCGAAGGGTCTGATAACGGCAGGTGTCACGCATGAGCTGCCACTGGTTGACATGGAAGTTACACAGGGGAGTACTCCTGTCCACTTGGATCATCAAGAAATCATTTATGGCTTTTCTCTGTTGGTATAGTCGGTCCAACATATGGAGGGAGGGATTCCAACAGGTGGAAATGTCGCATATCAGCCTATGTTCGAAGATGCCATTCTGCTGCTGCAGCTGAAGAAGGATGTGCTTTGTGGTGTACGAGTGGCTGAAGTGCATGCAAAGTTTCCTAGCCAGGTGGGTGGAAGACTTCAGGAAGCGCTTGACAACCAGATTGAACACGTCTACTATGCAGGGTGCATGGCTCAGCCCTTCTTGAAGCAGCGCCAACACCATGTTCTTCCCGTTGTCGGTCAACATGGTTTCAATTTTGAGTTGTTGTGGAGAAAGCAGGGATTCAATTTCTTGATGAAGGACACGGAACAGTTCCTCCCGTGTGTGACTCTATTCGCCCGGCAAACGAAGTGCAAAACAGCGTGACACCACCGTGCCCTGCACATGTGGTATGCTGGGAGGCCCCTGTGAAGTGGAGGCTGTGGACACATTGGAGGATGAGGCGGCAGAGGCGGACATTGTAGCAGCACCAACAGCGTGGCACCGTGGAGGCGGAAGCGACGTCACCTGGCCAAGTTGCTGGTTTGGCTGTGTAGGAACCACATTCACCCAGAAGGCCGTAAAGGACATTTATTATCCCTGACCGTAGTTACAGCTCCACACGTTAGCACTGCTGTGCACTTTAGCAGACACTGACAGGCTCAAGGACTGGCCCACCTTCTGTTCTACATGTGTGCAGGGCTGGTACTGCCTTTTTGGCAAAGAAATGACATCTTGGGACTCTCCACCTTGGCTCGGCACTTGGAAAGGGAGGGACTGCAGCACCAGCAACTTGGAAAGGAAAACATTCAGCTTCTGCGCTGTTGGATGAGTGCACGCATACTGTTGTCTCTTGGCAATGGCTTCGGTGATCGATTGCTGATGGAATGACTGACAGGGAGTAGGAGGGCGAGGAGCAGGAGCATCAGAACCAGCAGATAATGAGAAGAACAGACAGCTCCCTTCGGCTGCGGTGGTGGAGCCTTGACTGCCTGAAACCGGGTGCGTGCAACTGGGTGATGCAGCGGTTGCTATGACAGGCTGAACCACCACATCGGAGCCACAGTTCTCCCAGTCCACTTTATGGTGACGCTGCATATGTTGACGCAGGGCCATGGTGAACAAATGGCCATGTTCACCTCCTCCAGCGGCTTAACAAAAAACTGCCACACCGCTAATTAGGTGATTTTACCCCTAACACTATGCACTAACTGACCCATGCAGCGCTACTTCCCGGGCAAGTAAGCTCCTGTGAAGCCGGTGGCCGGGCACGTTTGGCTCCCAACCTCCCACTGCTGCCACCCTGATGACTCCCGGCCATGCTAGCGACTTGCTGGCTCTGCCACTGGCTCACGGGCAAGCTGCCACCGTCTTCTCCCGATGATGATGAAGCCCCCAATTCACCCTGCTCCCTAATGCGATCAGCTACATCATCATTGAGTACTGTCTGCACGTCACTGATGTCCTCCTCAACCATCTCTTCGTCAGGAGCCTGACCGCTCGCAACACCAGCTACCAACGCCACTCTACTCATCACTACTTGCCCGACTAGTGGAGGAAGCGGCAGATGTCTCCACTAGATATTGGCTGGGCAGTAGCTGCTGACTGTCCTCTGACTACCTCACTGTATAGTGGAGCTGAGCCCACAGCATACAATACTTCTCTGGCTGAGGGAACGAAAAAGGACAGGTAGTATGATGACAGGTGAGGGCACAGGGCCTGCTCCCTGGCCATGTCAACTAAGGGATGTGTCTGATGACCCCACTGACTTGGCTGGGTGTGTCTGATGTCACTTGGGATGAAGTGGATGACCGAGACCAAGAACCTCTGGGTTGCTGGTCAAGACACAACCACTAGATGACACCGGGAGCTCAGGCCTCTCGCTGCAACCCCTGCTGCAATGCCCGTTACTCTGCTGCGACCTGTGCCTGCGCCAGAAACATTTAGGCCTCTGCCACTCCCTTGTGCAGGGCCTGGCACTTCTCTGTCTGACATACTGTTAGATCAAATAAACAAATGTTAGATCAGATATTTTTTCTTTTGCCACTAATGCACGGCAAACAGAGCTTTAGAATATATCACTGCCCCGCTTAACGGCAATTGGGCCCTAATTTTTTTCTACTTCTACACAACACAAAAGGCTTTTTCAACAGATAAGTGCAATGCGGAGTGGCGAATATATTTTTATTTCGCCACTAATACACGGCAAACAGGGCTTTAGAGTATATCACTGAACAGCACAAGGGCAAATAAGACTTACTGTAGAAATATTTCCTTGTAAACAACCCTGTTCAAGGCTGTATCAAACAGTACTTGCACCCTAATAACAAGAACAGTTTGCTGGAATTACAAAGCTCTATAATAGCAATTTGGATCCCTAGTCAATGCAAAAAGGTGTAATAGGATTGTTCCTATTTCCCATTCTGTAAGCTCCCCTTCTAAACCCTGTTCTACATAACTGCTGTGAAAAGATTCCTCCCTATCCTTTCCCTGCACTTATAAATTGTTTTTTCACCACAATTTAGTCTTTCCTATCACTTTTCCTAGCGCCTACAGACGTCTCTCCCTGCACTAAGTACCCTAGTAAATGGCAGAATCTAAGGTGGCTGTCGCTATTTTAGGGCTGTGACATCACAGTGCTGGCTGGCTGCTTATTGGCTACATGCATGGCATTATGGGTGATCCCACCTTCCCAGAGTTCCTTTCTCCATGTCCTCACACGTGCAGCAGAACTTTTAGGAAACAATGTGATTCATTACCACAAGCATGAGGAAATTTGACTTCGGTGCAAATCAAATTTTTCCAGAAATTTGGATCGAATTCCACTTTGTCAGCTTCGATTCACTTATCTCTAATTGATATACTTTTTTTCATGCACTCAGTGTGCAGTCATTTAAACATGTAGTTGTATAGCTGGACAATATACTTTTCTGTCATAACATACTGCAGATACTATTTATTGGGTAAGTACTTGATTACATATATGTAAATTTAGATATACAACTGTATATAAAGATATAAGGCTACTGATTTCCTCCCATCCCTCTCGGCCCTCCATGCAAACTTACTGTATGCTTCTTTACATGACAGAAGGGGGAAACTCTTGATGTTACACTGAATGAGCTGCCGTTGTGTATATCATGCTGTAGCCCAGTGGCGTAGCTACCAGGGAAGCAGGGGAAGCAGCTGCTTCGGGGCCCGGGCTGACAAGGGGCCCGGCGCCTGGCAGAGTGTCAAGTTTCTTGATTAGTTAATACGTTTTTCAGACAGGCCCCTTCACATACAGGCAGTGCGCCTGTCCCTTCTCCGACCCTCTCTCCCATGCATCTTACTGTCAGCCAGGCACCGTGCAGGAATCCAGCCGGTGTGTTCCTGTTGTAATTAGCCCCGCCCACCAAGTTCCAGGAGGAACAGCAGGCAGGAGAAACATGCGGCAGGCAGGAGGAGCACATTGCACTATTGCAGGCTTTTCAGGTATGTCTGTGCCCTCTGCCTGTGTGCCCCCTTGTCAGCACAGCCTCCTGACCCCTGTCTGTGCCTCTCCCACAGTGATCAAAGCCTCTGGCCAGAGAAGAAACTGCTTGTCAGAGAAATCAATAAATATTCATGTGAAGAAGTGTCCTGTAAAACCTTAGGTGCTATAGTGTTTTCCTACAGATTCTTATCTATACAGAGCTGCTGCATACACTGACCTGATACTGATAACACAGGCATGGCAGCCTCTGAAGTTAACCCTTCCTGCTCCTCACTGCTTGTCCTTATGTGCCATTACCATGTCCTGGTGGAGTCCTCCTGACCCCTGTGTGACCCTTCAATGCTGGGCCCATCACTCCACAACTGCAGTTCGACTTCTCCCTGACCTCTCCTCATAGAGTGTACCAGACTCACACCAGTCTGATAAATACCCCTGGCCCCTGCATGCGCCTCCCTGGCCCCTTGTCTCTGTGCCCTGGCCTGTGCCCCCTGGCCCCTGTCTGCGCCCTGGTCCTTACTTCTATCCCCTTCATGACCCTTGTCTGCTCCTGGCCCTATCTGTGCCCCCTTGGCCTTTGTCTGCTCCCCCGTGTGCACCTCCTGGCCCTTGTCTGTGCCCCTTGGCTCCCTGTGGCCACCTGTTCTCTCAGTGAAGCCCCTGGTCCTTATCTGCATCCCCACGGCCTTGTCTACGCCCCCTGCTGGCTGTTCTGCCATCTACTACTGCTTGTTTTGTTACTCATATATGCAGAGAGTGTGCGCTCTGTGCATAATAAGCACTAGTACATGGCGGAACAGCGGGCAGATAGGGTAGGCTGCCATGTAGCTATAGACAGTATCACCCCCTTCCCAATGTTTTATATAAAAGAAGTCTTTACTATTAACACTGGATTTTGGGTATAGAGATGAGGACATGGGCTGCTAGATCACCGCTAGCACATCCGCAATATCCAGTCCCCATGTGCCAAAAAAGGATTTTAAAGATATGCAAATTAACCTTAGATGAGTCCTGCTTGAGAGAGAAGTCCCAGTACGACGATCCTAGAATCTCCTCCATCTTCCCGAATCATCTGGCTAGAGCTCCTAATCTCGCGATGCGTGTGCTAAGGCTCGGCATGGTGTTCCTTCCCATGCTGGCATCAGCCTTTAGGGAACGAACTGCGCATGCGCTGGCTCGTGCATCGCAAGATTACTGCGCCTGGCTTAGTAGGCTGGGAAGCAAGGAGGAGATTCGAGATGGGGCGGTGATGGCTCCTTCGCGGACTCCTCTCTGAGCAGGACTCATCTAAGGTTAATTTGCATATCTTTAAAATCCTTTTTTTGGCACAATAAAAGAACAGAGAGCTATGGGGACTAGATATTGCGGATGTGCTAGCGGTCATCTAGCAGCCCATGTCCTCATCTCTATACCCAAAATCCAGGTGACAGGGCCCCCACAACAGTATTATACAATGACACTACATGACAGACAGTGTGTGTGTGTGTATATATATGTATATAGAAAAGAGAAAATTAAGGAACAACACTGTTTCTGGGTGGGTGCGAAAATCCAGCCAAGGACCGACAACTCAAGTCCGCTGTAGTAGATGCTAGAAACCGACGGCAGCACTCCACTGGAGTGGAGTGCTGCCGCCCGTTTCTCGCATATATATATATATATATATATATATATATATTATATAGGAAAAGGATGGTGTGGCAGCCTAGTCTGGTCTAGATCGTGTCTAGCCAAAGGAGTGGAGTTTACACAGGAGGAGGGAGTTGGGGGGGGGGGCCCATACAAAAATTTGCTTTGGGGCCCAGTCACTTCTAGGTACGCCCCTGCTGTAGCCCTGATACTAGAGTATACAATACTCAGCATATAGGGACCAATGCGATTCAGATCGGCTCAAAGTAGCTCTCTGGTTCTGGATATGCTATAAATGTCCTAGATGGGGATATTTCTTTAACATTTTGTGTATGCACAACATAAACAGTGTAATAAAGTCCCAAATCAACAAGGGAGAAATTCATGTTCTTTTCCATTTTGCTCTCTAAAAATGATAGTCAAATGTCAACACAAAGATCTCTTCCATGATCTCTTTATACCCAGGATTGTGACCGTGACAAGTTGACATCCTCTACATCCAGAGAAAAGGTTTCTGCACCAACATAGAAGGGGATTCTTTACGGTAATAGCTGTGAGACTATGAAACTCTCTGGCACAGAAAGTGGTGATGATGAAGAGTTCAAGAGGGGTCTAGATGTCTTTCTGCAGTATAATACTATTGCAAGTTATAATTGCTAGAATTCTGGAGAAAGGTCATTGATCCAGGGAGTTATTCTGATTGGAATCAGGAAAGGAAATGTTTCCCCTAAAATTAGCAAAATTGACTTATACCTCATTTTTTTACTTCCTCTGGAACAAGTTTACAGGATAATATGCTGAACTGGATATTTTTCAGCCTTAAAAAACTATGTTACCATGGTACTAAAATAGTAACCAATAAATAATATGCATTGCAATATGGTACCACTAAAAATGCAGTTCTACAATACAGAATACTAGTTCCTATATCAGCATTCTCAATAGGAAAATAAATACATTGTGTTCAGAAAGTCTTCAGACTTTTTTTTAATTTTTTCCACATTTTATTGTGCTACAGCCTTGTACTTAAAAAAAAAAAAAAGTTTCCCACATTAATTTATTAAAAAGAAAAAGCAAAAATGTTGCATGGGCATACTTATTCAGACCATATGACACTTAAACTATATGCTATGACACTTAAACTTTAGCTCTGGGGTTCTCCAATTTCGCTTAATCAATCTTGAGATGTTTCTACACCTTTATTGGAGTCCACCTGTGGTAAATTTAGTTCATTGGACATGGTTTTGAAAGGCATACTGCTGTCTATCTAAGGTCTCACAGCTGACAATGCATATCAGAGGAAAAACCAAGCCATGAGGAGGAAAGAACTACCTTTACAGCTCAGAGACAGTTGAAAGTGCCAAGGATCACATGGGTCTACATAATTCCTAAATAGTGAAAGTTTCAAACAACCAGGACTCTTCCTTGAGCTGGCCGCTCCTCCAAACTAAGTAATCGGGGGAGAAGGGCCTTGGTAAGAGAGGTGACCAAGATCCAAATTGTCACTCTGGCTGCAGATGAGAGAAACTTCTAGAAGATCAAACATCACTGCAGCACTCCACCAATCTGGGCTTTATGACAGCGTGCCCAGAAAGAAGCCTTCTTAGTAAAAGTCAAATGAAAGTTTGCAAACAAACAAAAAGGACCTAAAGGACTCTCAGACTGTGAGAAACAAGATTCTCTGGTCTGATGAAACCAAGATTGATTTTTTTGGCCTGAATTCTAAGCATCATGTTTGATGGAAACCAGGCAATGCCCAATACCATATGTACAGTGATGCATTCTGGTGGCAACATTTTTTACTCCCCTGCATAACGGAAACGGGATGGATCCGTTATGTAGGCCATAGACTTCTGTTATGACGGAGTGAATAACGGAATGCCTCTAAAGGCATTCCGTTATGCATTCCTTAATGGAATTGTGCAATTCTGCTTTTACTACCAAATGAAGCGCAAACGAATTTCATAACATGAAATTCGCTCATCTCTAATCACTGCCAAAGGTGCTTCAACTAAGTACTGAGTAAAGGGCCTGAATATTTATGTCATTTATGCAATATTTTACTTTTTCCTTTCCAATGAATTAGCAAAGATTTCTAAAACCCTGTTTTCACTATCTTATTATAGGGTATTGATTGCAGAATGATGGAGAAAATCTTGTATTTTTTTTTTATTTTTGCACAAGGATGCAACATAACAAAATGTGAAAATAGTAAAAGGGTCTGAAGACTTTCCGAATTCACTGTATACGGCCTTGAAATGTAGCAAAACATTTTTTAAAATTGTTACATTGTGGAAACCTAAAATAGGTCACGTCCTTAAGAGTTTATTTATACAGTGTACTAAATCTGTGTACTTCAAAGATTTACAACCAAGAACTAGGTTTCTCCTTACAAGTTTTCTTTACAACATTCTTGTAATGTTAATGCAGACTTCTGCAGATTTCTTCTCATAAACTGCTGGCACTCATATTTGTTTCTGTAATTTTAAGTGCTGCCAGTATTGCTAATTAAATATTTCATGTTTGAATAATGTTTATTAATTGCAGAAGATGCTGATCCAAACATACAACCTGATTGTGAAGAGGCTGAACAGAGCCAAAAAGATATATTTCCACAGACATGGCAAAATGAAAATTATTTGTAGCTCCTGATGATTTATTCTGTTTGCCTGAATCAATTCTGCATGCTTCATTATGCAGAATACACCATATGTTCCCGTATATTTCAAATCAAATTTCATCCCAATATTCAAAATCATCAATTTTAATCACAGATACTTATTTATGTCCATGTTTATTTTATTAGTTTTCATCATAGTATAATGAAACTATGATTTTGTCGCTTAGATGTGTCTGGAATTCAGCATTTTAGAATTTCACATCTGGCACTGATTTATTATACATAAGCAACAATTTATACTGTAATAGATGGAGAAAATGTATTCATGTCTAAGGAAGGAATATGTTCTGTAGAAAGATAAGCTAAATAAGTTCTTCCGTCTTAATTGGTGTCTAAATTCTAAAGAACTCTTGTTTGTTTTTTCTGAACTGATTTGGATTTCTGTTTCTAAGCATGATCATCAGTAATCAAAAGGAACAAATTGCAAAAGAAAAGCTAAAAGTGGATTTACACCTAGCTATAATTGGGGAAATTATCGGGAACAAACGTTCCTGCAAAATGTTCCCGACAATTGGCCCTTGTAATTGCGAACCGCTCATTAATCAGGTGATCCCGCCATTCATGCAGGCACCTAAATTATCATTTCTGGGCAGCAGATCATGATGTCTAAACAGCGATCTGCTGTCCAGAAACAATGCAGCTCTATGAGAATGAGTGATTGTAATAGAGTGATCACTGCATGTAAATCTGCATTCCTCTCTGATAATCTGCTGATCATTGCAAGGTGTAAATGCACCTTAAAAATAATCACTATGAGCAATGAACCAGTTCATAGTATCTAGCCAAAGATTTCACTGTATTTTACGCTTCACAGAACCATAAATTGTTTTGCTGCAAATAGTCAACAGGGTGGCAAGAAACCTGTTGAGAAAAAAAGACACAAATTAACTGCCAACAATTGGAGAAGAATCAAGAAAATTGGAGAAGAATCAAGCAAAAAGCCACCAGGTAACTATTATCTCAATTAGACATGTGTATTGCCAAAGCATACCTGGACATATGAAGATCAGGCCAGATGCCAGCAAGGTGGAGGTAGGGTACTGCTATGAGCTGGTATTATTAAAGATGAGCTAACTGAACAAAATCAACTCCCAGTTTTTAGAAGCTGCTTTCTTCCAGCAGTGGTACAGAAAAATGTCTGCATTGTTCAAGAAAACCAAGATTTCTGTGCAGGACAATGCTCCATCACATGCATCAAAGTACTCCACTAGAGTTGAGCGAACACCTGGATGTTCGGGTTCGAGAAGTTCGGCCGAACTTAACGAAAATGTTCGGGTGCAGGGTTCCGAACTCGACCCGAACTTCATCCCGAACCCGAACCCCATTGAAGTCAATGGGGACCCGAACTTTTGGGCACTAAAA
>JAKVIS010005483.1:0-11970 GCA_033119425.1 Bufotes viridis | reverse complement strand
CAGTGTACTTCGTTCAGCTTGAAAATCGTAAGGTCAGGACATCAATGTGTATTCCTGGAAAGAGTTTGATTTAATGCTTTTTTCATACACAGAAGAACAGACCAGCCACTATTTACTTAAGGGTTGTCTGGCCTAGAACCGAGAACTGGAATGGTTGTAACGTTTGGCCAATCTATTGGCGCAGCAGTCAGCAGGACCCAGCCACTTCTGACTCAGAAGTGCATGACCATACGAGCAAATAAAGCCTATTTTTGGAATGAGCCCTTTTATTTTTCTGTTAGTTTGTGATGTATTGTGCAGCCATCTTTTAACCAACTTTATTTGCCTTATGGTCATGCACTTCTGAGTGTAGAAATATATTTGCTTAGTCTGAACTCTGTCTTATAGTATATATTGAGGGTGGCGCCTCTTTTGGACTGAGCTACGCCCAAGTACCTGGGACTTCTCAGCACAAAAGCAATTTAGCTGGTTCCTGCAGTGCCCTGAAAATAAGGAGACTGGTAAGTCTATAAGAGGCAGTATCTGTAGTGTTAGGGACCCTTGTGCGGAAGTCGCCGTGAAGTGGCACTTGGGCCCGACATACTTTGATCAAAAATGTGCGCTAAGAGCTTCCTTCATTCCTATTTTTGGAATGAGCCCCTTTTATTTTCTGTTAGTTTGTGATGTATTGTGCAGCCATCTTTTAACCAACTTTATTTGCCTTATGGTCATGCACTTCTGAGTGTAGAAATATATTTGCTTAGTCTGAACTCTGTCTTATAGTATATATTGAGGGTGGCGCCTCTTTTGGACTGAGCTACGCCCAAGTACCTGGGACTTCTCAGCACAAAAGCAATTTAGCTGGTTCCTGCAGTGCCCTGAAAATAAGGAGACTGGTAAGTCTATAAGAGGCAGTATCTGTAGTGTTAGGGACCCTTGTGCGGAAGTCGCCGTGAAGTGGCACTTGGGCCCGACATACTTTGATCAAAAATGTGCGCTAAGAGCTTCCTTCATTCCTATTTTTGGAATGAGCCCTTTTTATTTTTCTGTTAGTTTGTGATGTATTGTGCAGCCATCTTTTAACCAACTTTATTTGCCTTATGGTCATGCACTTCTGAGTGTAGAAATATATTTGCTTAGTCTGTGAATTCTGTCTTATAGTATATATTGAGGTGGCGCCTCTTTGGACTGAGCTGTATGGACTGATGTATTGTGCAGCCATCTTTTAACTAACACAATGTAAGTCAATGGGAGCGGATCCATTTTCTCTGACACAATCTGGCATAATAGAAAGCGGATCCGTCCCCTATTGATTTCAATGGAGTTCATGATGGATCCATCTTGGAATGCAATGATAATACAATAGGATCCATTCATAACGGATGCACGCGGTTGTATTATTGTAACGGATCCGCTTTTTGCAGATCCATGATGGATCCGCCAAACGCGAGTGTGAAAGTAGCCTTAGCCTTAGGCAACAGAAAGGCTGGAAGCCCTCCATGGTATGTGTGCTCACACATAGCAGTATCTAGTCCAGTCCAAATTTTAATTGTTTTGTTTTCGACCAAACGTTATATTGTAATGATGTTAACAGCTTGATCTCGGTGCACTAATCTTTATCAGGAAGCAGCTAATAGTTTTCTCTTGTAAACAGTCATTACTTTACTTACATGAGTAACGGGCAGAGATTAATGGGACTTGAATCTCTGAAGAGCTTTGTGTTGGAGCCAAGTATCTGATGATTAAATGTGCATGTGCCAAATGGATGTATACAGTGCAATTAACACTGATGGTGGGTACGTGTCCTTTCGAAATGCATCCCAGACAAAGTGCCAAGTGTACTTGCTATACGTGTAATAATCATTTATTATTTTAGCTATGCTATTGTATATATGTACAATGAAGCCAAAATGCAGTACATATTTTATTTTTATTTTTCTAATGGGCTGATATTAAAAAGAAGACAAGTAGAAGTTTTTTTTTTTTTTGCATGCCGTATTCCAGATGTTTTCTCCTCTGGAAGCAGTGGCATTGGCACCAAACCTGACTTTTTCTCTGCACCTCCATACTCTTCACAGCATGATGGCATGGCGCATTGACATCACAGGGCACATTTTCCCATTAGGACCAGGGTCTTCCTCATCCTACTTGACGATGACAAGCAAGAAGCATATCATGGCGGTAGCTGCGGGGCATCAACCCCCATTATCCGGACCACCTGCAAAGCAAGAACATCCAAATAACATATATACATAAATACAGTCCCATATACATAAGGGAATTTCAAATAGATAGATAGTTCAATGAAAGAAAGAGGTAAATAGAGTTGAGAGAACTTCTGTTTTAATTTCGGCATCCAAAGTTCGTGGTTCAGGTTATCCAAGCATCCCGTTATGGATTCCGCTACCACGGACCATAACGGCATTTGGAACATGGGGTGAAGGACCTGGGGTGACGTCACCGTCATGTGATCAGTGCAGGGCGTGGCTCAGTACTGGATTGGATAAGAGGTCGTAGGCTACCACCTCTTATCTAATCCAGTACTGAGCCACGCCTGCACTGATCACATGACGGTGACGTCACCCCAGGTCTCCGTGTGTCCAAGGTTCGGGTTCATTGAAGAATCCCTTATGGATTCCAAATGCCGTTATAGTCCGTGGTAGCGAATCCATAGCGGATGCTTAGCTAACCTGAACCTGAACTTAAGCCGAACTTAAAACAGAAGTTCGCTCAACTTCTAGGTGTAAACAATTGTATCCTGTCCAAATAACAATGTCATTGTTTAAATGACAAAGATTCTTCTACTATTTATTACAGCTAATATTCACGATATTATTTTTATGGAAATTATATTAATATTAATCCTATGTGAGTAGTTTTACCATCATCTCGTAGCGGCAGTCAGGCTATGGAGTCCTCAGTGAATGGAGGGTGATGGTCAAGTTCCTTAATGGCTTTTGAAGACACTTTGGCATTTACCACAAAATAATTTTCTTTTTGTCTTATTATTTTTCTTATCATGTTGGATCCCAGACACCAAGAAAAACATCACAGTGGAAAATTTACTAGTTAAAGGGGTTGTCCAGATTTTGTTATTGGTTGCCTATCATCTCAGGATAGGCCATCAATACTTAACTGGCATGGACAAAAATATAACAGCACTCAGCAACTAGAGCTCTGCCCAAGATGGGAGCTGTAAGAGGACATTAGTGATATCGCATGCAAACAATGGAGACATTGGTTTACATTTTGATCAAAGGTAGTAAGCCCACTCACCCCGACACGGTTGTCTCCTAGAGTGGGTACTAACGCTAAATCTGACCTACTATAGGCCATAACAGCCACATAAAATCCTCCTAACGCTAAGTCTTACCTGTTATGGGCCACGACAGCCACATAAAATCCAGGGAGTGTGAGCTCAGCATGCACGCTGGGATAGACCTTACTTATTAACCCCTTCTGGTGCTGCAACAGCCTCCATTAGAACCAGGGATGCAGGTACCAACATGCATGCCGAGCCCACTGTGCACTCCTCCTGGAGCCAGATGGCTACTAGCAGGCAATGTGAGTACACATTCAGCTTTATACTCACTCTGATTGAAAACCAGCATCTAGGGCAGAAACACTAGTCAGGTGTGCACGACTGAGAGGGAGGTCGCCACACCTCCAACATATACTAAGTAAAAACAAAAAGGGGGGGTTTCAGTCAGCACTCCCTGTATGCAGGTGCACGTAGGTTATGGCAAATATAAATACAAACACAAAAATATAACAGCACTCAGCAACTAGAGCTCTGCCCAAGATGGGAGCTGTAAGAGGACATTAGTGATATCGCATGCAAACAGTGGAGACATTGGTTTACATTTTGATCAAAGGTAGTAAGCCCACTCACCCCGACACGGTTGTCTCCTAGAGTGGGTACTAACGCTAAATCTGACCTACTATAGGCCATAACAGCCACATAAAATCCTCCTAACGCTAAGTCTTACCTGTTATGGGCCACGACAGCCACATAAAATCCAGGGAGTGTGAGCCCAGCATGCACGCTGGGATAGACCTTACTTATTAACCCCTTCTGGTGCTGCAACAGCCTCCATTAGAACCAGGGATGCAGGTACCATAACAGGTAAGACTTAGCGTTAGGAGGATTTTATGTGGCTGTTATGGCTCATAGTAGGTCAGATTAAGCGTTAGTACCACTCCAGAGACAACCGTGTCGGGTGAGTGGCTTACTACCTTGATCAAATAAACCAATGTCTCCACTGTTTGCATGCGATATCACTACGTCCTTACAGCTCCCATCTGGGCAGAGCCAGGCAGAGTGCTGTTATATTTTGTGTTGTATTTATATTTGCCATAACCTACGTGCACCTGCATACAGGAGTGCTGACTGAAACCCCTTTTGTTTTTACTTAGTATATGTTGGAGGTGTGGCGACCTCCTTCAGTCG
The DNA here is from genome assembly GCA_033119425.1 of Bufotes viridis. NCBI lineage: Eukaryota > Metazoa > Chordata > Amphibia > Anura > Bufonidae > Bufotes > Bufotes viridis. The sequence continues at coordinate 7,541 of JAKVIS010005483.1, read as the reverse complement.
TGCACACCTGACTAGTGTTTCTGCCCTAGATGCTGGTTTTCAATCAGAGTGAGTATAAAGCTGAATGTGTACTCACATTGCCTGCTAGTAGCCATCTGGCTCCAGGAGGAGTGCACAGTGGGCTCGGCATGCATGTTGGTACCTGCATCCCTGGTTCTAATGGAGGCTGTTGCAGCACCAGAAGGGTTAATAAGTAAGGTCTATCCCAGCGTGCATGCTGGGCTCACACTCCTGGATTTTATGTGGCTGTCGTGGCCCATAACAGGTAAGACTTAGCGTTAGGAGGATTTTATGTGGCTGTTATGGCCTATAGTAGGTCAGATTTAGCGTTAGTACCCACTCTAGGAGACAACCGTGTCGGGTGAGTGGGCTTACTACCTTTGATCAAAATGTAAACCAATGTCTCCACTGTTTGCATGCGATATCACTAATGTCCTCTTACAGCTCCCATCTTGGGCAGAGCTCTAGTTGCTGAGTGCTGTTATATTTTTGTGTTTGTATTTATAGTTGCCATAACCTACGTGCACCTGCATACAGGAGTGCTGACTGAAACCCCTTTTTGTTTTTACTTAACTGGCATGGGTTTGACACCCCACACCCATATCAACCAGCTGTTTTGGAGTAGATCTGGTGCCGGAACTACACGGCTCTGTCCATTGTGGAGTAGATAGAGCTGACAACGGCAAGGCTGCTCCCATTCACTTCAATGAAGCGGTGCTGCAGTAACCAGCTGTGTCCACTGCACAATATGGGACAGCACGGTGTCTCAGTGCCTTGCAGCACTAAGATCCTAGGTTCAAATCCGTCCAAAAGCAACATCCTCAATGGACTTTGTATGGTCTTCCTGTGTTTGCATGGGCTTCCTCCAGGTACTCCAGTTTCCTCCCACACTCCAAAGACATACTGTTAGGGAATTTAGATTGTGAGCTCAACTGGGGACCTCAAGTGATGATAATGTCTGTTGGCAAGTAAAATAAATAAATCACATTTTGAATTTGAAAATGACACGCCAAGGGAACTCTCTGCATACTATGATGAGCGTCTCACTATAGGGAATGGTGAGAAACAGTTAGCAATATAGTAATAAAGAAAGAGGCTCCAACATTGTTATCTCATGAGGAATGTAAGTATTTACTAAGGCAGACATGTCAGAAGACCAGGTCCTTTTTAAAGTAATACATTGGCCTTGTAGATAACTAAAATGGAAAAGGCAGAATATTGTAACTATAGGCAGCTGGTCATAAGTCAGTATGTAGCAATAATATAGTATAGGGAGAGGTAAAAATAAGGTGGAATCTTGCTCACTTATTTTGGTTATGTGCATGTAACATACAGACACTCTGGTTGCAGCTGCCTGAGCTGGGTCATTGTGGATCAGATGACTGTCTTGTTATATCTGATGAACAGGCTCTATGCTTTGAAACACATTGTATTTAAAACCAATACATTTGTATTCACCAATACTTATGGATTTTATCTTCTGTCACTTTAAGAAATAGGTAGCGCCAGTCCTGCATTTTCTCTGCCTATTGTCCTTTATGTTACGAGCAACAGAAGTTTTCCTTCATGTTCACCTAGACTTTGTTAAGGCAGCTGCTATGCAAATGTCTTTCATCTAAATGTGAATTTGATTTATTAAGGGGAGTTGTTGATTGCTGAGCCTTTATACTGTATGTACAGGCCTTATTCCATTTTTGTTGCTAGGGATGGTCAACCTGAGGCTCTCCAGCTGTTGCAAACTACAACTCTCAGCATGCCCACACTGCCTCACAGCTATCAGCCTACCAGCAGGGCATAGTGGGAGTTGTAGTTTTACAACAGCTGGAGAGCCGCAGGTTGGCCATCCCTTGGATGTGCATTTATTTTTGTCTTGTTATCCACTCTAGTAAATTGCAGTATCTGTGTATTCTGGGATCTGTAGTCCTATGATGCTGTACATGAAAAGTTTGTCTGTTGCTGAGTTGTTGATTTGTGTTGGCAGTCTTGCCGGGTTGTATTCAGAGCAGGATTAGTTCAGTATAGCATGGCACCACCACCTAATAGGCTAAAGATATCGACCCGTAAGTGCTGCTACAACCTATACCTATGTTTAACCTGAGGTGATAATGATGGTCATCATCCCCATGGTGGCTGATCCTACTCCAATCTCTCTCTCACACCCTGGACTTTTGAGGTCTCCTGTCTGGTGATGGCTGGGGTGGCCTTTATGTTGGGATGAGCAGTGGGGTGCAAGGCAGGAGAATGGGAGGTGCATGATAATGATGACTGGGTGTAGGGATTATAGACCAGGCTGCTTTGATAATGGAAAAATAGAGTCTTTCTTTACTGAATAGATGATAGGAGTCAGGCTACTTTCACATCTCTGGTTTGAATTCCAGGAAAAGAAAAGGGAGGATTGCAGGAATCGTCTCACAGCATTTATGTAGAACAGGGTTCAGTAGGGAGGTTACAGACTGGGTAATAGGAACAATCCTATTACACCTTGGTGCACTGACTGGGGATCCAAATTGCAATTATACAGCGCTGTCATTCCAGCAAACTGTTCTTGTTATTGAGGTGCAAGTGCTGTTTGATACAGCTATTAACAGGCCCTGTTTTCCGTGTAGTAGTGGCGAAATTAAAATATATTCGCCATTCAGCGTTGCTAACTTATTTGTTGGAAAAGCCCTTTGTGTTGTGTAAAAGTAGAAAAAATTAGGGCCTAATTGCTATTCAGCGGTGCAATAATATATTTAAAACCCCTCTGTTACCATGTATTAGTGGCGAAAAAAAATATGTTCGCTGCTCAGCATTGCAATTATCTGTTGAAAAGCCTTTTGTGTTGTGTAAAAGTTGAAAAAGTAGGGCCTAATTGCTGTTCAGCGGTGCAATGATATATTCTAAAGCCCTGTTTGCCGTGTATTAGTAACGAAACAAAAATATATTCGCTGCTCAGCGTCACTTATCTGTTGAAAAACCATTGGTTTTGTGTAAAAGTAGAAAAATTAGGGCCTAATTGCCGCTCAGAAGTGCAGTGATATATTCTCCAAATGCCCGTTTACGTGTATTAGTGGGGAGAAAAATATTTGATCTAACATTTGATTATTTGATATAACAGTATGTCAGACAGAGAAGTGCCAGTCCCTGCACAGGGAGTGGCAGAGGCCTAAATGTTTCTGGCGCAGGCAGAGGCCGTGCAGAGTAAGGGGCCGTGGCAACAGGGGATCACCTCGAGAGAACTGAGCTCCCAGTGTCTGCTAGCGGTCGATGTTGTGACCAGCAACGCAGCGGTTCTTGAATGGTTGACTCGATCTTAAGCTTCATAGCAAGTGAAATCAGATACCCCAGCCAAGAGTCAGTGGGTTCGCCAGACACAACCCTTAGTTGGCATGGCCCGAGGACAGGCACCTGTCTTCAACCTGCCTCTGTCCTTTCTGTTCCCTCAGCCAGAGAAATATTGTATGCTGTGGGCTCAGCTCCACTATACAGTGAGGACGAGCTACTAGGAAGACAGTAAGCAGCTACTGGCAAGCCAAGATATGGAGGAGACATCTGCTGCTTCCTCCATTAGGTGGGCAAGTAGTTATGAGGAGAGTGGCGTGGTAGCTGGTGTTGGCGAGACGGGTAAGGCTCTTTACCCAGAGACGGTTTAGGAGGACATCAGTGACGTGCAGACAGTACTTGATGATGATGATGTAGCTGGTCGACTTGTGGAGCGAGGTGACGAAGAGGGCTACATCAGGAGTTTGGGAGAAGAGGGTGTCAGCTTGCCCATGAGCCAGTGGCAGAACCAGCAACTCGCTAGCATGGTCAGGTGTCAGCAGGGTGGCAGCAGTGGGAGGTCGGCAGCTGAACGGGCCCGTGGTAGACTTCCTTGCAGGAGCCTACCTGTCTGGGAAATAGTGGTGCATGGGTTCAAGGAGGCAGCGACGGTAGCAGTCAGTCAGTGCGTAGTGTTGGGGTAAAATCACCTACTCGGCAGTGTGGCAGTTTTTTTAACCGCCGGGAGGAGGTGAACATAGCCATTTTAGAATCTGTGGGCAGAAGGTGAAGCGTGGCCATGGTGCGCCAACATATGCAGCGTCACTACAAAGTGGCCTAGAGAACTCGTGGTCTCCGATGTGGTGGTCCAGCCTGCCGCAGCAACCGCTGCATCACCCAGTGGCACGCACCCGGCTTCAGGCAGTCAAGGGTGGCCAGGAAACTTTGTATGCACTTCAGCCACTCATGTACACTGCAAAGCACACCCTCCTTCCCCCAACATAGACTGATATGCGACCTTTCCACCCATTGGAACTGACTATACGAACAGAAAAAGCCTTAAACGATTTCTTGATGATCCAAGCAGACAGAATTACTCCCTGTGTAACCTCAATGTCAGCCAGTGGCAGCTCATGCGTGACACCTGCTGTTTTCTCAGGCCCTTTGAGAAGGCCACGTTATTTGTCAGTCACCAGGACTACGGGATGAACAACGCCATTCCACTGCTTCATGTCCTGGAACAAATGCTGGTAAATCTGGCTGGTCAGGGGACTGTAGATGTGGCGCCTAGATCTCACGCGGCCACATGAGCCCTGTGGGGCTAAACTGGAGGAGGACATTGGAGCGCAAGCAATGTGTAGCGAAATGGGTGGTTTTTCTACACAGATAAAAGGAGAGGAGGAGCAGGAGCAGCCAGAGGAGCTACAGGGGAGATGAGGAAGAGGAGGTGGAGGATCCAGACACACCGTGGCAGTATGTAGTGGAGATGAAAACAGGGAGTCCCTCCGAGTCACTTGCACAAATGGCCCGATGCATGCTCACTTGCTTGCGTAGTGACAGCCAAATTGTCACCATTCGGCAGAGGGCTGACTTCTGGCTCTTCACCTTGTTGGACCCTCGCTACCGGTCCAATATGGGGGCCTTTTTACACCCACTGAGAGGGAGGACAAACTTAACTACTATAGAGACATCCTATCTAGTCAGTTGGCCGCTGCCTATCTGCGCCATCGTCCATCCTCTCGCAGATCTTACCGGGGCCCTCGGTGCTCATGCTCCACTGCCATAGCTGCTGGGGAGGGAGGGGTGGCAGGAGCAGTACCAGCTCAGCAGCAGCCACCCGAGTCTAGAGTCACTGATGAGTAGCTTTCTTCACCTGCATAGTGAAGAAACTACTCATCAGCAGCTAGACATAGAGCAGAACATGAACCAGCAGGTGGTGGCATACATGGACAGCACCTTGCCACCCCAAGTTGAAGATCTGCTGGACTACTGGGCAGCCAAACTGGAATTTTTTCCGCAGCTGGCAGAGTTTGGGATGCCCAGTTTTAGACCCAGGTGTTTAGTGCAGTGGGGGCAATAGTTACCCCAAGAAGAACTTAACTGTCCACCCAAAATGTAGAGATACTGACCTTTGTCAAGATGAATCAGGCGTGATCAGCCAGGTTTTCCACCCACTAATGCCTGATGCATCAGACCAGGTGCCACACGAACACTTTGACAAAAGAGACCGATTTCTTCTGGCTACCTGCCTCAGCTACTATTCTGATGCTGCCACCTGCACAATGATGCCCATCTGATGCCAAGTGCTCCTTCTTTCCTCACCATCTTTAGCGGGTATTGATATTGCCACCCACCTCCACACTATGTCACCTTGCCACTCTGTAGCCTTCTGATGCCGCTGCCACCTCCACACTATGTCACCTTGCCACTCTGTGGTCTACTGATGCTGCTGCCACCTCCACACTATGTCACCTTGCCACTCTGTGGCCTCCTGATGCTGCTGTCACCTCCACACTGTTATCTTGCCACTCTGTGGCCTCCTAATGCTGCCTCCACCCCACACTGTCATTGTAGCCACTCTAGGCCTCCTCCTGATGCTGCTGCCTCCACCTCCACACTCTGTCATTGTGCCACTCTGTGACCTCCTGATGCTGCTTCCACCTCACCACTATGTCAAAGGGCTACTCTGTGGCCTCCTGATGCTGCTGTACAACTGCAAAAAGGGTCAGTCAGCACATCCCAATGTGCAGGTCACCTTGCCACTCTGTGGCCTCCTGATGCTGTTGCCACCTCCATACTATGTTACTCTCACTTGGCCTTTGTTGGCGCCATGACATTGTGGCCTCACATGCTGTTGCCTGCGCCAAGGTGTTGTTGTTGAATGTGTGTGCACTTTCCTTTAAGTGATTTTCTCCCCTTGTCTGGTGGTCGTGGGTTAATGTCTCACTAGGTGTGGAACTGAGTGTGGTCTCTAGGCTCTATATCTCCTTGTGTTCTGAGCCTGAGATGAGTTGTTGTTTGTCTCCAGCCATGTTGTGTGTGTGTGCTAGAGTTTGATGTTCCTGGTTTCCATCTGTCCAGTCTGTGAGCCATCCTTATAGAACATCAATGTCTTGCCCTCCTTTCTATGGTAACCCCTACCCTTACCTGTTGTTGTGTGTGGTTTGGGCTGGTGTGTAGTGATGTCTGGTTAGGTGTTCTCTGTCTGACGTGTTTGGTGATATGCTTGGCTTGGTTGCTAGACATCTCTATTGGCTGTACACGCCTGCAGAAGCGGCCTGTTTGGTTCCCTGGAGGGGTGAACCTAAAAACATAGAGCTCGCCTTGCCTGGAGCCTCCTTGCTTCCGGTGTCTGCAATGGGGCTCCAGGTGGTTTTGGTGTCCTTGTCCCATCTTGGCTATGGCAGGTAAGTGAGTGTTGTTCCTGTGTGCTGTTGTTACACTTGGTGCTTACCTGCTTACTCTGTGGACTTCTCTTGCTGTTCCCACCCTCCCAACTTCATTGCTGGGCCACTATTTTGCCTTTCGGCCTGGCTGACATCATTATTTATTTGACCCTTCTTCTGACTCCACGGATCCTGTCTCGTGTAGCAGCTGTAAGGTCTGTATGGTCCCATTAGAATTGGCTTGTGATTTGGTAGCCAAAAGCAGGATTGGGTACAAAACACAGAAGACATGCAAATATTTCATTCATGTGTCATCTCTGTTTTGGATGCACTCCTGTTTTTTTTTTTTTGGGCATTAGCAATATGCAGTGTTCTGAAACACACTGCTTAATATTGTGATTGTGTTCCATGAGAATGTACTTGTGAGGTTCCATAAAGTTGCACTAGGGAGGGGCAGATTCTAACAAACCTCCCAGGGCTGACTCCGCCCTGCTCTCTAAAAAGAAGAGAAAAAGAAGGAAAAGCTACACCTCAGCAGCCATTTTGCAGAGTTATCGAAACTCCAGAGTTAGGTCCATGTGACAGCCCATAGAAGGGAAAGATTACAGAAGATTCAGGCAACCCAGAGAGGGAGTGAGAATATTGGCAAAGAAAGGTAACTGTCATTTATCAGGCTCTAGTCTCCTTTGCATTAGGTGGAGAGATTCTAAGCTACCAGCTGCCCACCATAACCAGAGACAGAAAGGCTATCTGTCAGGAGATAGTATTTCTGAGAGGATACAAAGTATATGAATATACAGTACAGCAGAGATAGTATACCCCTCCAACCCTGGAGAAACAAGGAGAAAGATTGATTGCTATAAATTAAAACTACCCCTTATGCAACTTTTGGGAACTAACCTGAGCCATTGTAGA
>JAKVIS010005482.1:0-11956 GCA_033119425.1 Bufotes viridis | reverse complement strand
TGCGCCCTTCCTACTTAACTGAGTGCATGCCCAGTGAAACACTTTGAGGCTGATGCGCTCAGTTAAACAGGAAGAGCGCAGGAGCCGACTCGGTGGATGTTAGTGAAGCTGGAGGGAAGGAGTGGGCGGGGTTATCGGCTACTAGTGACGTAGCCAGTGGGGGCGGAGCTTGGCGGCAGTCGTAATGCCAGGGACATATGGTATGAGCAGAGAGAGGGGCGGGCCTGGGCTCTGTCGGGGGGAGGCGGGCCTGGGCACTGGATGGAAGGCGTTCCTGTACACTTTTTGAATGAAAATAATGCCCCTCTGGGCACCTTCAGGTGTCATTAGCATAAAGATAAAAGAGGATTTTCATGAGGTTAGAAAGCCGGATCCAAGTGTAAAGAACACCTATGGAAAGAAGGTATGAAGAGCTATAAGAACCTATGTTTGGCTTAATATTGATTTTCCAGGTGACAGAATCCCATTAAAACAAAAACACCAAAAAGAACATGTGCACACCCAAAAATATAATAACTGAATACACAATGTATTAGATCACAATCTCTATAAATTGCAGTCTAATAAGTTGTGTATTTTTTATATTTTTGGGTGTTCATGTCTTTTTTTGTGTTCATGTTGTTTTTCATATTTTGATTTTTGCTTTGCATATTTGTTGCACCCATTTTAATTATTGTGTGATGCTGTGCCCACAACTCTTTTATCACAGTTCTATAGTTTTTTACACAGTTATTACAGTCTTGTCCACAGTTATTAGATATGCATGTTCAGCTTTGGCTACATTTACACTTTTAAGATAAAAGTTTTCCTATACCAAAAAAAAATCATTTTTATTGTTTTACTCCACCCCTAATGCCATTCTGAGGTGCATCAAATACTTCTTTCTTTATTTAACCACCCTTACTCTGTCATTTGCTGTTACGGCCTACATGTTTACACCACAAGCTTCCTGGTTCAGCTGTTTCCAGCAATCCTGTCCTACCAACCACAGCATGTATTGTGCCGGTTTCTGCCTTAGCACATTAGGTGCAGAAGCGCTGCTACTCTTGCTCTATTTTCTAAGCTTCCAAATGCAATGTACATGACATCAATGATGACAACAGTGCATAGGACATACCAGAAGACAGGCCTCTGTATCTAGAATGGCACGTCAGTAGAAGTGCCGAGAAAAAGAATGGGGCCATCACATGACTGCTGACTAGATCGGGAAGTGGTGGTGCTTTACATCGATAAGTTCTTACAGCAGGCACAACATAAGGCTTTATTCCCTTACGTCCTACCAGCAGCACAGATGGGGTTAACCACCCCCCGTGAACTGGCAGGACCGGCGGAATGTTTAATGAGCCCAAGACTAATAACTCAATTTAACAATTAAGTATCTCCTTAAAAGGAGGAAGTCAACCCCCAGCCCACTGTGTTTTTTTCTGTCCTCCTGGACAGGTGGACTAGGCGGTTTGTTCCCCCCTTTCTTATGAAAGTGCGGGGAGCCTTCTTTTTCGTTTGGGTAACGGCGTTGCCTTTTTCCTAGGTACCTTGTCAGTTTGGCCGGCAGCTTATCTGCTGCCGGCCCCGCGCAGTTGCGCCTGGCTGGGGTATTTTTGGCGGCGTCCTCGGTCCAGGATTCTCGGTCCCTGTGCGCCGCCATCTTCCGGTGGTGACGCGGGGGCTCTCCTTTTGCGTCACCTCCGGGTAATCCGGCCGTGTTTTTTTCACGGGCACGATTTTTTTCCGCTTTTTTATGCTTCTTCCTGTGGAGGATTTACTGGGGGAAGGGTGGATTGGCTATCCCTCCCCTTCCCCTATTTTGGGAGGCTGTGTGCTAGCTCCCAAAGTCCTAAAATTGGTGGTTTACAAATGTTTATTTGTCCCTTTTTTTCCCGCAGTGATGTCTTCTCCGCGGGATTCGGAAGGCAGGAAAGTGGATTCCAAGAGGAAGTATCTATCCTGCTACCTTGCAGCAGTCAATGGTTATTGTAAGCTGATCATACCTGCACTTGTAAGATCGCAGAAGCTAAACAGCTTAAGGCTGGGCTAATACCAGCATGGGAGACCGGTTTGGAATCCCTGGGTCTGTTGACTTAACTTACAGATGTTACAGCTGCCGTTAGAGGGTTCTGACCTCTAGTGAACCTACGTTGCAGGATATGTATCAATGCCTTTATTAGAGGAGTCATAGGCCTGCTGGATGGAAAGGTTTCCTATGGAGACCTCTCTCCCGGTAGAGAGACCTCCTTAGTTTCTTTCTCCTCGGAGGAGGAGAAGCTGACGTTGTGTTTTTTCCCTGAAAGACACAAAGTTGCTCAAGTCCATCAGGTCGTGGGACCATGATGTTGACCGCGGGAGCCTCCCGTCCTCGCTTACTCGGGCACAGCGTGTCTTTAGAGCGGATGAGACCCTCCTCTCTATCATGATATAGAGTGGAAAAACCTGGAAAAGGTCCGGTTTTAACAAAGAAGTTAAATCCATGTTCCCGATGGCTTAACCCTTGGTGGATTCGTGGGGATCCATTCCTAAGGTGGACAAGGCTATTGCTGTTGTCCAAGCGCACTCTGGTTCCTGCAGACGATGGGTCTAGCTGCAGGACCCCTTGCAGAGTGCACACTAAGATGGGGTGTTACGGCAGCTGTGGCTTCCGCTTCCACAGCCATAGCGGCTTTTGAAGTCTCTACGTTCCTCCGGTCTCGCCTGGATCAAGTTCAAGTTGATGTGAACCAGAGGTTTTTTCCAGGACAACATACTGTCTGCTTTCAAGACCTTCAAGTGCGATACCGCACAGCTCCAGTTGAAGCTAGCGATGGAGCTACCTGCTAGCAGAACAAGTCCTGGGAACGAGGCCAAACACAGATCCTTGCTCTTGAAGCTAAGCAGCAGGTCTGCGTCTCATGGGAGACCAAGTGAAGATCAGGGAGGGCTTTTCAGAGAGCCTTCCCAGCAGTCCTTTCGAGGGCAGGGCAGACAAGACTGCGGTGGCAGGTCTGGCCAGCAAACAAGCTCTTGTAGTGACTGAGAGCACAGCGAAAGGGTTTGAGGTGCTCGTGGAGGAGCCAAGGATGGAAAATCCACCTCCTGACTATGGGCCTCTTTGAGGCTCTTGGTTAATTCCCGTTACTCCTGCCGTCCTGCCAATAAGCTTCCCCATTCCTAAGTTTGTCAGGAGTCGTCTCTCCCACTTCTGAGAAGAAGGGATCCCTGGGTCCTGAATATCATTTCCAGCGGTTATTTAGTCAACCTCTGGACAGGTTTGTCAAGATCAAGCTGCCAAGGAGGCGATCCTAGAGGCCTACATTCAGGACTACATTTGCAAAGGGGCTCTGGAGGAGGTTCCGGCAGGAGAACGGGGTCTAGGGATCTATTCACCAGTTTTTTTCTGGTTCTCAAGGCTTCAGGAGATCTCCGGATGATTATCGATCTGAGATATTTCAATCGATTTATAAGGAAGGTGAAGTTTCGGTAGAAACCATCAGGTCAGTTGTGCACGCCGTCAATCCTGGAGACGTGATGGCAACCCTGGACCTCAAGAATGCATACCTGCACATCCCGATCCATCCTGGTTCCAGGAAGTATATCAGGATCACGGTCCAGGTGTCCGGTGTCGTCAGGCATCTTCTGTTTGCTGCCCTTCCTTTGGCTTTTCTTCTGCCCTCACACTTTTACCAAGGTGGTGGTTCTGTGGTGGCGGCTTTGAGGCTTCAAGCACTGACCATCATTCCTTATCTGGACGACTGGCTTTGAAAGCCTCTGCTCTAGCGGTCCTAACCCAACTTCTTCAGGTAACAATCTCCTTTCTGTTCCACCTACGTTGGATCATCAGCTGGTAGAAGCTCTAACGTGAGCCCGTCGACTTCAGTAAGATAATCGACTCCACTGGAAGGTCGCTCCAGTTGACTCCAGAAAGAAGATTCCGGTTCAGAACACGGCAAGTTCCTTTCCCGGCGAAGTTCCAACCTGACTCTCATGAAGAGGTTGGGGCTCATGTCAGCGTCTGCATGAAGCAGTCCCTTGGGCTCTATGGCATCTCCGCCTCTACAGTCGGAGGTCCTTTCCTAATGGAGTGGCAGCCCTGCTGGGCTAAACTCCCTGTGCTCCCTGACTTGGCAAACTCTGTATTCCCTCAGATGGTGGTGCCATCTTTTAGACGGGAAGTCTATGACCCAGCCAATCTGGGTCATATTGACTACGGATGCGTCCTAAGTAGGCTGGGACGCTCACCTAGACGACTCTCCAGTTCATGGGACCTGGTTTCCAGGAGTGGCTTCTTCATCCAATCTCTGCGAGATTCAAGCTATCCGGCTAGCTCCTCCTTCACTTCGCCCTCAGATCTGGGGCAAAGAGGTGAAAGTCCAGTCAGACAGTGTGACTGCGGTACTTTACATCAACCAGCAGGGAGGCACGAGATCACTTCCCTCCTGTCAGAGATCGGGGTGATTCTGGATTAGGCAGAGTTGTACCTTCCCACTTATCTGCGATCCACATCCAAGGCTCCTCAATATGATAGCGGCTGAGCCGCGGTCTTCCGTCGGTGGAGTAGTCTTTACATCCGGAGAATCAAGCAGATAGTCCTTAAGTGGGTATGCCAGAGGTGGCTCATGGCAACAAGGTTCAATGCCAAGGTGGAGAGGTTCTTCTCCCTTAGGGAGGACAACCCCTGGCGTTAGACGCTCTGTCAATATCCTGGAGGTTCAGGCTGGCTTACATCTTCCCTCCCTTTCCATGATACCGAGGGTATTGATGAAAATCCGCCAGGATCAGGCCTCGGTGATAGCCATCATACTGTTTTGGCCGAAGAGATCCTGGTTTACCTAGCTCACCCAGTTGAGTCGAGGACAAGATTGGAGGCTCCCCACAGCAGACCCTGGTGTCGTGGGACACTCACCTCTGCTCAGATCTGCACAGATTCAACCTGACAGCCTGAGGTTGATCAGTCCCTTCCCAGTATAGAAGGGCTTTCAGAGTCGGTCCTGAGAACGCTGTCTCATTCTAGAGCGGACTCTACCAAGAGAGCCTACTCTTGTATTATGAGGATATTCATCCGGTTGTACCTCAACTGAGGTGGCGTCTGCAGATCCGCCCTCTCCGCTATCCTTCAGTTCCTGCAAGACGGCCCTGATAGAGGCCTTGCCCTTCTACTCTGAAGGTTCAAGTTTCAGCCATCTCAGCTTGCCTTAAACAGGTTTTTGTCTCAGGACCGCTGATCTAACGGTTCCTTAAAGGAGCTGAAAGTTTAAAGCCTACAGTACTGGGACCCTCAATGGGTTTTTCAGTAGTTCTCAGGGGGTTAGCATCTCCCCCCTTTGAACCATTGGAGGAGGTGGACATCAAGTTCGCCACTTGGAAGTTTGTGTTTCTCCTTGCAGTGACTTTTGGCCAGAGGGTCTCTGAGCTTCAAGCTCTCTCAGCACATGAGCCCTATACCATTTTCTCACATGACCGGGACCTTCTTAGATTCCTCCCGTATTGTAGGCCTAAAGTTCCTTCCTTCCAGAACATCAACCAGGTGATATTCCTCCCGGTTCTGTCTACATCTACCACCTCCTCCTAGGAACCTGCTAGACATCCTCTGGACGTCTCGAGATGTCTCCGGATCTATGTGGATAGATCAAGGAGTTCAGGAAAATGAGAATCTGCTATTCCTGTTGCCGGTAAGTTTAAAGGCTGTAAGGCATCCAAACCTTCCATCAGTCGGTGGATTGAGGAGGCTATTAAGAAGGCCCACTCTACTAGAGTTGTGGCTACTTCTTTGCCGAGAGGAGTCTTCTGCCTCTCAACATGATTTGCAAAGCTGCCTCCTGGAGCTCTGAATCGACATTCATCTCCCATTATAGACTAGATGCCAGTCTAGCTGAGTTTTCGGCCTTTGGGCAGACTTTTCTTAGTTCTGCCAGGCAGGAAGGCCCTCCCTAGGGGTTTTTTCTTGCTATCTCTCCATCTGTGCTGCTGGTAGGACGTAAGGGAATCGTTAATTTCTAACGATAATTTGTTTTCCTTAGTCCTAACAGCAGCACACAAATTTCCCACCCTAGTAAGTCTAGTTTTTTTCTTGCTATAAACACAGTGGGCTGGGGGTTGACTTCCTCCTTTTAAGGAGATACTTAATTGTTAGATTGAGTTATTAGTCTTGGGCTCATTAAACATTCCGCCGGTCCTGCCAGTCCACGGGGGGTGGTTAACCCCATCTGTGCTGCTGTTAGGACTAAGGGAAAACAAATTATCGTTAGAAATTAACGATTTTCAATTTGTCCTGGAAAACCCCATAGAGAAATCTCAGCTTCTTAATACCTCATTCTTTAAAACAGAAAAAATTACATTAGACCAAGATTGCTCTTTTGACTGATGAGGATCCTGTTACCTAAGTATCAACCAGCCTCAATAAATTATATTAACCGCTTCAGCCCCCCTAGCTTAAACACCCTTAATGACCAGGCCACTTTTTACAATTCCGCACTACACTACTTTCACCGTTTATTGCTCCGTCATACAACTTACCACCCAAATGAATTTTACCTCCTTTTCTTCTCACTAATAGAGCTTTCATTTGGTGGTATTTCATTGTTGCTGACATTTTTACTTTTTTGCTATTAATCAAAAATTACCGAAATTTTTGCAAAAATGACATTTTTCACTTTCTGTTGTAAAATTTTTCAAAAAACTACATTTCTATATAAATTTTTCTAAATTTATTGTTCTACATGTCTTTGATAAAAAAAGTCCAATAAGTGTATATTTATTGGTTTGGGTAAAAGTTATAGCGTTTACAAACTATGGTGCAAAAAAGTGAATTTCGCATTTTGAAGCAGCTCTGACTTTCTGAGCGCCTGTCATGTTTCTTCAGGTGCTAGAATGTCAGGAAAGTATAAATACCCCCAAATCACACCATTTTAGAAAGAAGACACCCCAAAGTATTAACGGAGGGGCTTGGTGAGTTCATGTATCATTTCATTTTTTTCACAAGTTAGCGGAAAATGACACTTTCTGAGAAAAAAAAAAGTTTCAATTTCTGATAACTTCTGGCAAAAAAAAAAAATCTCAGACGGACTCACTATGCCCCTCAGTGAATACCTTGGGGTGTCTACTTTCCGAAATGGGGTCATTTGTGGGGTGTGTTTACTGTTCTGGCATTTTGGGCGGGGCTAAATTGTGAGCCGCCATGTAAAACCTAAAGGTACTGTTGGAATTTGGGCCCCTTATGCACTCCAGGCTGCAAAAAGTGTCACTCATGTGGTATCGCCGCACTCAGGAGAAGTAGGGCAATGTGTTTTGGGGTGTATTTTTACATATACCCATGTTGGGTGAGAGAAATATCTCTGTAAATTGTCAACTTTGTATAAAAATTTTTAAAAGTTGTCGCTTACAGATATATTTTTCACACAAAGTATGGGTATATATAAAAATACACCCTAAAACACATTGCTCTCACTTCTCCTGAGTACGGCGATACCACATGTGTGCCACTTTTTGCAGCCTGTGCGCAAAGGGGCCCTAAAACCAATGAGTACCTTTAGGATTTCACAGGGCATTTTTACGCATTTGGATTCCAGACTTCTTCTCACGCTTTAGGGGCCCCTAAAATGCCAGGACAGTATAAATACCCCACATGTGACCCCATTTTGGAAAGAAGACACCCCAAGGTATTCTGTGAGGGGTATGGTGAGTTCATGTAAAATTTTTATTTTTGTCACAAGTTAGTGGAATATGAGACTTTGTAAAAACAAAATTAAAAACAAAAAAACAATTTCCGCTGACTTGTGCCAAAAATAAAAATTCTGTGGACTCACCATGCCCTCACGAAATACCTGGGGTGTCTTCTTTCCAAAATGGGGTCACATGTGGGGTATTTATACTCACCTGGCATTTTAGGGGCCCCTAAAGTGTGAGAATCCAAATGCATAAAATGGCCTGTGAAATCCTAAAGGTACTCATTGGTTTTAGGGCCCCTTTGCGCACTCCAGGCTACAAAAAAGTGTCACTCATGTGGTATCGACGTACTCAGGAGAAGTAGGGCAATGTGTTTTGGGGTGTATTTTTACATATACCCATGCTGCGTGTGAGAAATATCGCTGTAAACGACAACTTTTTACATTTTTTTATTCAAAGTTGTCAATTTACAGAGATATTTATCTCACCCAGTATGGGTATATTCACAAAACAGCGTCTGGTATACATGTTTGATGCGATTTATATTGCATCTACAGCCTGCCAGTGATTGATCATCGCTGGCAGGCTGTAGTTCAGCTCTCGAGACGCGCGCTCCTGTGAACGGGCGTGCGCGTGCGCGCGCGTTCACAGGAACTCACGGGTCTCGCGAGAGGACGCGCCGATGCGTCCACTCAGAAGATCCCGGCCGCCCGCAGGACGCAATCCTGTGTACGGCGGTCCGGGACTGGTTAATTAAATTACCCACCACTATTGAATGAAATATGACATAACAATACTCCTGGTCACTCTCCTTTACATCTTGTTTGGACCGGAAATATCTAATAAAGTGTATATTTATGCTTAAGCTAACGTATCTATTCCAAATTATACTGAAAAAGTTTGTTTGATCCTTGAGAAAGATCTTAAGAAACTTTATTTGGAGCTCAAAGCAACCTAGAATCGCCTTTAGACCTTTGGTCAGACCAGAGAACAAGGATGGGATTGGACTACTTGATCCTCTCCAATTTTGTAAAACAGTCCTCCTCAACAGAGTTATAGATTGGCTGAGATATCCTAGGCATAATCTGTGGATACAGGTTGAGGAAGAATTGCCTCCAATTTCATTTTTACCTTGGTGCTTGAAGAAATCCCTCCCTCCACTAACTTAACCACCTTACTATCTCATCCAACTAGGGAGACAGATCTCACATAGGTCCATCTCTGCCCTTACCTCTTTCCATCTTCTGCACTGCAAATTAGAGATTTTATATTTTGTCTTGAAAAGTAAAATTAATATCTCTCTTGAAAGTGGGAATATTTCTTCCAATAAGGAGATCACTCATTTCCTGCTTCTGACTCAAATGAAATCCTTCAACAGCACTTTGTTCGATATGAAGACAATTATAATAAACTAAGAATATAATATATGTCCTTCGTCCTATGAGAATTTTGAATTTCAAGACATGCCACCTACAATACAAAGACCATCTCCACAATTTATTAACAATTAGGCCTAAATAACTATGATGACCCTTGGACATTTCCTTACAGTGCACCCTGGGAAGTGGATCCCAATATTAAAATGACCTCTAATCAGGTTTCTTCCTTGTTAGAAGCCCCTAATAGTGCCTCACAGTGTGTTAGGCTTCAGGAGAATGGATGTACAGTCCTGACAATGTTGTACCTTACCCTGACATCTATTTGTAGTGGCTGTGCTCAATAACAAAGAATTGCTGGCAAAGTCTCATAAATAAAATATGTAATACTTCTCTCCCGTACTCAATTTTGGCCTTGCTCCTAGATCTTTTTCCAGTCTCTACCACTGCCAAATCCTTACCACTAAATCATCTTCCCTGCCTACAGTCCAACAATGGATCTCCAAGGTACATAGCATTTAAAGACTCGAGGAAATACTACATTGAAAAAATGATAATTCAAAGTTAATAGCCACCTAGCCCCCCCCCCCTTAGGATTTAATTTTTTTTTTAACTGTTATGTGTTTATTCTAGTACCGCTCTTCACCCTCCTCGCTGTGAAGCTGCAGTATCGTAGCAGGACTGCAAGATGCCTGCCACATAAAATAAACAATAAGTAAAAGAATTTTGATACAGCGCCTATCTGTCAGTTTAAACTGCACTGTGAATAAACCCCCTCACACCCTCAGTAGGACTAAGCTGTGGGATGTCACAAATCTGCCTTTACTCTAGATGTCTTTCTCCTGAATCCTAGGTCCTTTTGGGATGTGTCTGGAATTTTTGCAGGCACAGGTCAGGTCAGAGTGTCTTGAACCTGAGGCACGCCCTGGCCGGCGGCTCAGCTCCTTTAGTTCACCTCGTGGTTCACGCCGTACAGAGTGGGGAGTGACGTCACTACTGTGACAGGAGAGAACTATTCCTGATGAAGGATAGTGATTCTATCCGAAACGCGGCCGAGGCTTAGTGGTATCTGTGAATACCCGTAGTCACAGTAGTGACATCACTCCCGCTCTGTACGAGCGTGAACCACTGAGATTGAACTAAAGGATTGGTAGGGGTCCCTGTGGTCAGAGTCTAATGGCACCTATTAAAGTTGATGGCCTTCTGTCAGACATCATTTGGATTCAGTGTACAATGGATTATGCTGTAATGGAAGCCATGAAAGTGCTAGTTTCAGCATCCAAGGTTGCAGTGAACTGCTGCTTGGTGGGGTTGTTAGGTGTTGGACCCCAACCATTTGGATATTACTGACCTATCATGAGGATAAATCATCAATCTCAGGAGCCTGGAAACCCCTTTTAAATGATATTTTAAATTGCAAGGAAAAACTGACTCATAGAGCAAAATTATTTCTCTGCAGAACACTGCAAATTCAATCTTGATAGTCATCATGGTTACTTCATTCAGATCCGACAAACATATGAAGAAGGTATATGGAGTGAATGGAGTGAGTCAATCTTTGTACCTGCAGGTGAGTTTGACATTTGTTTGACACTGATATAGTCCACACATGGAATTTTCCATCCTCTCTCTTATGAAAATCAGACTGGAGAGAATAAATCATATGTCCTTCTATACTATTTTTTATACTACTGTGTTTTCTCCGTGTATAAGACGACTGGGCATATAAGACTACCCACTACTTTTCCTGTTAAAATATGGGGTTTGGTCTATACTCGCCGTATAAGACTACCCTCTTCCAACACACACCAAATAAAAATTAAACAGACGATCTGGAGCATGAGAAACCACTGAGAGCAGGGGAGAGGGGCTGCTTCGAGAGCCGACTGGTCGGAAGCTAGGCACAGTGGCTCAGCTTGAGAGGGCCTATACCTGAAGCTGGAGAAAGACAGTCTTAACAATTGTTAGATAATGATATATACCGTATGTGTAGAGCGGTACCCAGGCATGATAGTAAGTGCAGGAGATCCCTGGGCACCGCTCTACACATACATATCATTATCTAACAATCGTTGGACCAGTGAAAGGTCCCCTTAGGTTTCAGCACACAGTATATCGGCGTATAAGACGACTCCCGACTTTTGAGAAGATTTTCATGTGTTAAAAAGTAGTCTTATACGCCAGAAAATACAGTAGTTTTTTTTTATCCGTGTGCATGTTTTACACCACTTAAATATGAAGTTTAGTCTTGAGCGAATCGACCTTCTGATCATAGATCTGAAGTCAATTTGTTCAAATACTTCGATTTTAAGGCTTTTTGTACAGCAGTAAAGTATTGGCCCATGGAGCCAAAGTTCGATTCACGCAAAGTTATGGTGAGGCTCAGTGAATTATTACTGTATTCATATCTGCCTATTGAAAAGCAATTTAAAATAGGAAGCCCACTTTGGATTCCTATTTAAATTGTTTTTAAATACACATATAAAGTAGTAATTCACCGAAGTCTCGAGTGACTTCCACCGCAGTCCAATACATTTTAATGCTGTACGGAAATAGCATTAAAATCAAAGTATTTGAATGAATTGACTTCGGATCTATGATCCGAAGGTCTATTCGCTCAAGCTTAATGAAGATGTATATCACATCATTTACAGCAGCCACATCTTACCTGTCTATAAAAGGGAATGTATGCCTTTGAATGTAATTTACTTTTTTATGTAAATAGGTCTAAAATTCTTTGCTGACTAATTTCTTAACCCCTTAAAGACCAGGCCGATTTTTGTGTTTGCATTTTTTATTTTTCCTCCCCACATTCCAAGAGCTATAACTGTTTAAATTTTCCACTCACATAGCCAAATGAGTGCTTATTTTTTTGCAGGACAAGATTTATCTTTTAATGGCACCATTTAATTTATCATGTCTTGTATTGGAAAACGGGAAAAATAATT
>JAKVIS010005481.1:0-12000 GCA_033119425.1 Bufotes viridis | reverse complement strand
AGTGCCGGGGCCCGGACAGGACTGAATTAGGATAAGGAGACCAGAAAGAGACAGCACCGTCCACTGTAGTTCCATCCCAAGGCTTATAGGGTTTTCGAGGTACAATATCTGATTGGTGGGGGCCGACACTTGGCACCCTGTGAATCAGCTATTTGAGGAGGTGCACCCCTCACAACATACCAAGCATAGCGCCCTACACTGCATAGTGACTGTGCTTGGTATCACAGCTCAGCCCCATTCACACGAGGGTGAATTCACACGACTGCATCCATTATGCAGTACGCAAATCGTGGATCTGCACAATACAGATGTAGTCATAGAAAAGAATGTGTAAAAGGAGTAATCTGACCAGCATGGACCTTCTATAATCACCAGTGTCTTATGCGTCACAAGGTTCTTTGGGCCCGGGCTGCTACCTCTGCATCCCCTATAGCTATGCCCCTGCAGACAAGACAGGAACTATCGGGTAAGAATCTAAAAACGGAAGACATTGTGTTACCTCAGGGGCCTCACGGCTGGTGGTCCGGTTTCGGGACCTCCGCCTCTTAGCGAGCTGTTCCAGTGTCTCCAATCTCTTCTGTTTCTTGGACGTGAGCCTTGGTCTCCTCCTCTCCTGATGACTCTGCAGCTTCATCGCTGTCATCCTCATTGATAACACAGGTCCGTTTGGCATTTACTTTTTCGCGGGTCCATCGCTGTCGGAGCTGCTCTCACTGGGTATCGTGGCAGATCTGCTCTTCAGTCTGGGTTTTCTGATTCGGCCTTCTTCGCAGTCTTCTTCATCCGGCTGGTCTTCTGACTCATCGGTGGGGCGGCTGTCGTCACTTTCTCGTCCGTTTCCTCCGGTTCTTCCTCCTCTGAAGTCAAGGACTCATCAGGATCCAAGATGGTGGAGATGCTGTCTCTCTTGGTACGTTTCCAGTCCACTCGGGATTTCGGGTCTGGTTCGAGCGACTTTCTTTTCCGCCTTGTATTATAGGTCTTACAGGCGGTCTCCATGTCACCGGAGGAGGTTCAAAAACTGCAATAAAAAAAATGAATAAATCAAAAATACTTATTTAGCATATCTCACAGTATAATGCCTCACCGAAATACAAACGGATAATTAAGAAGCCACCTGAAGTACAATTAGTATATAATGTGCTACTTCATGATCAAGGAAATATCTGCAGCATAAAAATACCTAGCAGAGAGAAAATCTGTCACATAAATAAGGTGAAGAACATAAAAACCAAGGACAATCCATAACACATATCAGTAGCGTGCAACATGGTGGCAGGAAGAAGTACTGGAGGGTGTATACCTCACCCACAATGACTCACAGAGGTGAGGTGAAAGAATCCAGGAAAGCTGGTGGTTTCAGCAAAGTGTAGTTTGCTGAGGCATTTTTGATTTAAAAATATTTCATGGGCCTGGATTTTTATGGAATGGTTTGTAGAGGGACCTGCCATTCCCTCTCCTACTCCAGTACTGACATTTTCCCCCATTAGGCCTGCGATGAACCCAGGTGTAGCAGCTGGGCTCATTGCTGTGGGTACAAAGACAGGGCTGAGAAGACTCAGAGCTTAGAGGCTGAATGACCTGAGCTGGCTGTGCAAAGCCTGATGTCTCTGTGTCTGGATTCGAAGTACATAGCTGAGGTAACATGATGTACAGTTAGCGCCCGATGGGCAAGGTGATTTATTTTGTGTATGTCCCGCACACGTGGATGTGTAAAAGTGACTAACTTGAATGCCACTGTCTTGTGTTGGATGTAAAATAAGAGAGTCTTGTCATTGCTGACCCGACACAAGCACATGGACCCAGTAATAGTAATAAGACAAAGCAACTGGACTTCATTTAGAAAACTTGTACAAAGAATCTCCAGCAATAAATACTGCCACTCATGCCATGCTGACTCAAGCACGAGTCACCAAAATTTAAAGGCTATGTACACCTTTAAGGGGCATTTTTTTTTATTATTGCATTGTAAAAATCACTTTCAATTGGTCTTTATTAAAAATGTGAGCCCTTTTCTCTGTACAGAGCCGAGATGCTCTAGTAACAGGATCTGAATTTTCTCTCTGTTCCATCATGCAGCTTAACTGACAGGCTCCTTTATAAACACTCATTATAGCTCAGTCCTTATCTTACCCAGAAGAATGTGGCTTAAATAAGTGTTTATGACCTATTAGTAAGGGTTATTAGATGACCTGCACAAAGTGAAAGTACCAGTCACACAGCTAGAAAAACAGCTAACCATTTGTGACCGAACGGCTCAATATTTTTAATAAAGACCAACTGAAAAAAGTTTTTAGCCCAAAATCATAAAAAAAAATCCGCTCGGGGTATACACAGCCTTTAAAGCAGGAGATTCTTTGTAACAGTTATTCCTAATTGTGGAAGCTTGTCGGAAGATTAGCGAAACTTGAAGAGGAAAAAGTCCATTTCCTTTTGAAATGGGTGGTTTTTCAGTGTAGATTGCGCCCATGCAATGCAGAGAGGCGAGATCTGGGGTGTGCAAATGTGGCAATATCTGCATAAACTACACTGCCGTGTGCATGCACCCCTAAGGCCTCTTTCACACTTGCATTGTGAAGATCCGGCGTGCACTTCCGTCGCCGGAATGCACGCCGGATCCGGCACAACGTAGTGAACTGAAAGCATTTGAAGACTGATCAGTCTTCAAAATGCTTTCAGTGTTACTATGGCAGCCAGGACGCTACTAGCGTCCTGGTTGCCATAGTAGCAGTGGGGAGCGGGAGGCGGCATGCTACATTCCGTGCGGCTCCGGGCGTTCCTGAATGACGGCAGAGCGCCCGCGCATGGATCACGTGATCTATGCACTGGGGCGCCCTGACGTCATCCTGGAGCGCCCTGGGAGCCGCGACGGAATGTAAGTATGCCGCTCCCCTATTTCTACTATGGCAACCAGGACTTTAGCGTCCTGGCTGCCATAGTAACCATTGACAAAAAGCTAAACGTCGGATCGGCAATGCGCTGAAACGACGAGTTAGCTAAAGATCGGATCCGGACTAATGCCTTTCAATGAGCATTAATCCGGATCCGCCGCTGCGGCATGCCTTCAGGATCTTTGGCCGGAGGAAAATCCACAGCATGCTGCGGTATTTTCTACGACCAAAAACGTTCAGTGACTGAACTGAGGACATCCTGATGCATCCTGAACGGATTTCTCTCCATTCAGAATGCATGGGGATAATCCTGATCAGTAGCTTTCCATCCTAGAGCCCGAGGCGGATCTCTAGGACGGAAAGCCTAAAACGCTAGTGTGAAAGAGGCCTAAGGGAACTCACACATAGAAATGTACTTTATGTGGATTTTTGAGCGTTTTTGCTGCAGCGAAATCCATACATGTTACTTGCAGTTTTTATGCGGATCTGCTCCCAGATCTCGCCGCCTGCACGGCACTGGGTGAAATCTACCCTGAAAATCCACGCAAAACGATGGACGTGCTGCGCATTTTAAAATCTTCTGCATCATGTAGATGAGCTGTAGAAAGTCCCATCTACTTAGCGGGCACTGTATTAGGGCTCATGCACGCGACCGGTGCCCGTATTGCTGCTCCGCAAACAATATAGGGGCACTGGCTGTTTGCGGAACTGGAGAGCTACGGAACACGCGGAAGCACTACAGAGTGCTTCCGTGGCTTTATGTCTGTGCCTCCACGCATAAAAAAAAAAGGAGTACATGAGGATCGCGGACCCGCTCAAGTCACGTGGGTCCTGCATCCGCATCACGGTGGCTCCTACGGTTGGTGCCTGTAAATTTGCAGTCCGCAGCACGGGCCCGGCCAGGCACGTTACGTGCGCATGCGTTCTTACACTGAATCCACATTCAACATGCACCATCTGAATGAGGCCTTAGCGGTGGCATCTCCTGCTGCATTTTATAGGCCCAAAAATAAAAAAAACATTCCAGTCTATGGAAAATATTAGAGTGCGGGTCAATCGAGTGTATTTTGTCGGCGTTATATTTTCAGGAGTCGCCTCGAGGTGTTTTTTGTGCTCTGTCCTTCTTTGCTGCTGTTCTGTCCGACAGCCCTCCACTGTATTATTTTCTGTAGGTGGTACCACTGCTACTGCCTAACGATTATTAGGCCGTGTTCAGACGTGGCAGAGCGCCCAGAACTGCAGATTAGCCCTCATAGACCCAGTCACCACTCTTCTTGCATTTATTTTTATGGTTCTATGTTGTGTCCATTATTTTTAACTTCTAGCAGGAATAATAGAGGAACGGCACAACACAGCGTGATAAGAATAGATGCTCCAGAATTGTTATTACATGGGGAATACAAGTAGTTAAAAAAGACATCAGAAGAGGGACAGGTCCTCATATCATTCAAAACCTGTCGGCCGGATGCACATTTGGCTGATAGCTCCTGTCCCACCTCCGCGCACATGCATGCTCAGCTCGGGTGACTTCTCAATCCATGTGCAATCACGAGTATGCTATAGACTTGCAGGTTACCGGGACTCTGCGGTCACCACAACTCCATTTTCACCATATTTGCATTGATTATGGCAAAAATAAACTGCGACAGGACCCCCATCCACGTGTGCTGCAGTGTAATATGCATCATATAGAGCCCCCGACCAGCACTGTCATGGGGGCTATTTTCAAGAGCCATGCCTCCACCCTATAACCCACCGACACAGCAATACAGGAGGCCCTGGCAGCTCCTGCCATGACGTCATTTTGCAAGGGAAGTACGTCACGGCTCGGAAACTTTACCGCGACCTCCTCTGCTCATGAGGGGTTAATAATAGACACTCACGTGACGCGCAGAGCTCTGTTCACCGGAGACACAACCGTCTGATAACGGCAAATCCCTCGGCGGCCACGCTCTTGTCTCTGAAACGTCACTCAGAGCTAGTCCTGGCCACGGCTTTCGGTTTCCATTTTAAGGGACGGATACTGGGCCGAGTGTTACAGTAGGAGTGGGCGGGGACTGGGCCGTGTGATACGGGAGGAGTGGGCGGGGACTGGGCCGTGTGATAGGCGGAAGTGGGCGTGGGACTGGGCCATGTCTTACAGGCGGAAGTGGGCGGGGACTGGGCCGTGTCTTACAGAAGGGACTGGGCGTGTATTACAGGAGGACTGGGCGAGGGATTGGGCGTGTGTTACAGGAGGAAATAGACCGTGTGTTACAGAAGGGAGTGGGCGGGGACTGGACCGTGTCTTACAGGCGGGAGTGAGCGGGGACTGGTCCGTGTGTTACAGGAGGGAGTGGGCGGGGACTGGGGCGTGTGTTACAGGAGGGACTGGGCGGGGACTGGACCGTTGTTTACTGGAGGGAGTGGGGCGGGAGTGGGCCATGTGTTACCTTAGAGAGTGAGCGGGGATAGCGAGGTGTGTCTGCAGACAGGAGTGGGCGGGGACAGAGCCATGTGTTACAAGCGGGAGAAAAGCCCCGCACTCAGCACTGCACTTGTTACGTTTGCTCTTGTAGTCACGTGGGCAGTCTTGAACCTGTGCTGCCCATACACTTTTAGTTAAGGAGTCGGGTCGGACCTGCCATAGATACTACTAGGAGATTTTCCTGATGAGTGGTTGCTTAGGTGCATCATAGGTTGTTCCTCAAACTTGGACCCATTTCCTCTATTTATCAACGATTCCCCCTCATTCTGTGTTTTGCCCCATAGTTCTTTCTGTTTATAGTAAATATTTACAGATAACTACATCATCAAACTAGTGGATTACTGTATCATACGGGAATTAATATTAACCACCATTATGATGTTCAAAAACTTGAGTGGGCTGGGCATCAGGGGCGGATTAAGGGCATGCTAGGCCCGAGGCTGTCTACCCAACTTGGGCCCCTCCATCCATTGTAGTTTTTTTTTTTGTATGAAGAGGCTGCGGTGCTCGTGAACGCCTACAGTCTCTTCCTAGGGCATATGACATCTCCAGACTAAAAAAATATCCTAAAATGGGCCCTAAACTGAAAAACTTGGTACTAAATTTAAAATACATATAATTATAATAAAAAGACTTGGAGGAGAATACAGCACCACATACCTCTTACATCCGGGGACATCTCCGTCATGTAGACCTTTCTTCCTCTTCCTCCGTTAGACGGCCACAGGGCCGCTCTAGTACTGGTGCCCGGGCGCCGTGGAGAAGGGGGCTCAGAGAATGCGGCTGCAGTACACAGTGAGATGAGCGCTCCACCAGGGCCGGTGCAAGGATTTTTGCCGCCTAGGCAAAAGAAAAGTTTGTCCCCTCCCCCATGTGACATCACAATGCCCCTACCCATATGATCTGCCATATTAAAGGGGCCCTGCAGCTTATTTAAACTGATGATCTATCCTCTGATAGCCATCGCATCGATCGCAGGGGTCCGACACCGAGACCTCACGATCAGCTGTTTGGAGACAGCGTGCAGGTGCAGCGCCTCAGCCTTCTCTCTGTTTGACGCAGGCCCAGTGACGCACACGATTAGTATCATTGGCCTGGGCACGGCTAAGCTCCATTCAAGTGAACAGAGCTTAGCTCGCCAAGGCCAGTGATACTAGTCGTGACATCACTGCGCCTGCGGAAAACAGCTGCAGAGGGCCGAGGCGCTACTGCCAGCGCGCTACCCTCTCAAACAGTTGATCGCGGGGGTCCTGGGTGTCGGACTCCCGCCGATCAGATGCTGATGATCTATCAGTTTAAATAAACTGCAGAATCCCTTTAACGCCAGTTCCCTCTCCCCTTTGTTATTCTCTTTCCCCTTTGTGTCACTCTCGCCCCCTCCTTGTCATTCTTTACTCCCTTGTTATTCTCTTTCCCCTTTGTCATTTCCCCTCCTCCGCTACCTCTAGTGTGGTGGCCGAGTTTCAGCCATGGTCCTAGCGGGTACAGAAGCTTTGCTCCTGTACCCGGGCGGACTGAACATCAACAACTGTTAGTGAGCAATCTGTTATAGAGGAAAGTTACATAGATACTCGGAAGAAGTGGCCTCTCCTAAATCACCAGAACTATTAGAACAAGAAAAGGAGATCACTGCATTACCACTGGATATCTCTGATCCAGCACACTGGCCAAATGTCATTACTACCTCATTTCGGGATACCATCGTAATGAAAGGCCCCGCAAAGCCAATCAAAGACTTTGCATTTCCAAGAGATGCATCTAAGAGAAGTTTTGCAGCAGTCCATTACAAACGCCATCTTGGAAATGGAGAAGTGCAGAACAGACATTGGCTAATTTACTCCAAGACGTTAAACAGAGTGTTTTGTTTTTGTTGCCAAACTGTTTGTAAATAAACAAATAAGTCTGACTGCTGGAGGTAGATCGATGACTGGAGAAATATATTCACACTTTGAGCACGGCAGCCTATCTCATCGGCCTCCATGCTTGTGAGGAGTGCATGGCATGAGTGAGTAGATGAGCGGGTCCTTAGGTCAAGCGCTGGCTGTAGTAAGTCGCATCTCGCTATGGGATTCACTCATAGCGTGCATACGGAATTCATAAGAGGCGGCTGCCACCAACTGGTCTGCTGGGAGCAGGACCTGGGTGACGCCACTGTCATGTGATCAGTGCAGGGGCGTGGCTCAGTGCGGATCAAATCCAGTGCTGAGCCACGCCCCTGCACTG
This sequence comes from Bufotes viridis, assembly GCA_033119425.1. Classification (NCBI taxonomy): domain Eukaryota; kingdom Metazoa; phylum Chordata; class Amphibia; order Anura; family Bufonidae; genus Bufotes; species Bufotes viridis. The sequence goes on along the minus strand of JAKVIS010005481.1, from coordinate 4,419 downwards.
ATCACATGACAGTGACGCTCACCCCAGGTCCTTCGTCAGCTCACCAGTTCCTGGGTTGGTGGCAGTCGTTCCTGGCGGATTCCATATGCCGCTATAGTGGAATCCATAACGGGACGCGCGACTCTACCACAACCCGAACGCTCGGACTTTTTTGAAGTTCGTCATCTCTACTCATCAGTAACTCATTGCACCTTTTCACAGAAGCAAGATGAGAGGCAGACTGCACGTGTGCCTTCAAAATGTGAGATATATTTCTCTACTGATGAGGCTTGGATCACAAAGAACTATTGACCAGTCTTACCAGAGATTGTTAACAGCAGAAACTCAGCATTGGCAAAAATGTTCTCAGCGCCTTATAGCCATCGTCCAATATCTTGGTGAGCAATGCTTGGCTCAGAGGAAGCAATGATACACTTTACAGTGAAAATAACGGCAATTACTTGCAACTTGTGGAGACGCTGCTAACGGTCATGCCTTTCATAAGTATATAAACATTTATACATTATTATAGCATGTATTCATGGCCTATAAGAAGCCATGTTGAACTTATATTCACTCTTCTGTATGAACCTTCATTGTGTAAAAAGAAAAATAAGGAGTTCAAGGAAAGATTCTTCCTGGCAGATGTGGGCCTATCTGAGGAGTAATTTCACCTCATCACTAGGCTATGGGCCGAGATAAGGTTCTTCCTGGGACTCGCCTGTCATCTCTTTATATTGAGATTTATTATTGAGACAAACATATAACGCCTGTCTGTTCATATAGTGGATTGTATTTCCGCTTTGACACAAGTTAATCGATATATCACATATGTGTTGTTTTATATTTCACATATTGGTTTTATTTTTGTTACATGTTATAATCCTATACTAATGTATATATATCCTGTATGTTGTCACCAGAAGCTGTATTCCTGAGGTATGTAGGAAAGCATCAGTTGATTTCTGCTCGGAAAAGTTGTGTTATTTTCATAAGATAAGGCACCTGTGAAATCCAAAACCCACACATTTGTTGTCTAGATTTTAACTTTATAGACATGAGAACAGTTATACTAGTTTCTGGGAATCTAGGTTTTTAATTGCTTCAAGTGTCAGGGGTATGCTCCTTTTTGATGTATGTCCCCGGTGGTGGATGTCTACCACTTAACATGAAGTCACATTATATAAATTTAACTCCTAAAAGCTTCACAGTTATAGGTTACACAACATTGCCGCCTAGGTATCGGCAGGTAACATTACACGCTCACCACAAAGCATTTTGGGTAATGTATGATCTCACAGTACCATTACCATATGTGCACACCCTCTGGTTTGGTTGGAAGACTGTTATCTAAAGGGGTGTATGCTTTTGATAAGTCTGTGAATATTAATCATAGATGGTATGAGAGAGGGATTCCAAGAGAAAGAAAAAAAGACTACAAACAAAGGATTAAACAGACATGTGGATTTTATCCTGGACCACGGGAATCTTCTGGAGAGCTGACCATCCCTCCAGAGCCCTACTCACCTTTTGACCCTTGGTAACGTATATCTTGCTTATTGCTTGCGGTATTGATAAGTTACTTAGCCCGGTATATAGTCAAAGGTCCCTAATTGTGGATCTGTAATTGATAAGGCTCCTGATCAAGTCTGATCATTCTCTTAGCAAAGATGCATATTGCTAATTGAGCTTCAGACATTGGTACCTAGTCCTTGGGAACTTTGTTATTCCCTAGCCTGATACCGAGCTGGTAAACTTATAGTGCCGCCATACACCTCAATTGGTTAAAAGGTGATAGAAAGGGCACTTTTCTTTGATTTGGATTGTTGCATATCATTGCATTGATTGGCGATATTCAGTATTGATGGAAGGTAGTGGTATTATATTGCATTGTCTATCATTGTACAGGTTGTATCATCGATTTTGTATTTAGCACTTATATATAATAAACTCACATATATTTTTGCATAGACGATGGTACCTCCGTTTTCGTTCTAGTTGCACAAAATAATGAAGGTTCTTGTCAACGTGAGGCTATTATCGTCGCCCTCTCCTCAATAGGATCAATAACTTTGATATTTTTCCTTTGATCCTTTCTTTGTTTTTTTGTATATAAAGCATTTTGCGCTTTATATCCGCGACACAACCTTTGATACAGTGATGCAGGACCACCTTACAAAATTAACCAATTCAGAAATTCATTGCCATTACCTGGGAAAGGATATCCAAAATGAATTGATTGGCATCATTTCCAAAGAAATAACAAGACGGATTCTGTTACTTTTAAAAGTGCCAAATACTATTCTATCATCCTTGACTGCAGCCCAGATGTTGCTCTTGTGGAACAGATGACCATCATTGTTAGATTTGTGTCGATCACACAAGGGGACTCAATAACTGCAAGCCCTGAAGTGAAAATAGAAGAAAGGTTTCTTGGATTATTCTAGTATATAGTTCAACTGGAGAAGGTTTGACTGAATCAATTCTGGCAGAACTTGAGAAACTTAACATACCATTAAGGGATATGAGAGGTCAAGGTTATGACAACGGATCTAACATGAAAGGCAAGCACTCTGGAGTCAAGAAAAGAATCCAAGATTTGAATTAACGTGCATTCTATGTTCCTTGTAGTGCTCATTCGTTAAACCTTGTTGTCAATGACGCTGCTATGTGTTGTAGGCAAGCCAGTTCATATTTTGGTACTGTGCAGAAAATATATGTCTTTTTGTCTGGCTCAACAAATCGTTGGGACATCCTAAAGAAGCACATCAGTAGGCAGACTGTGAAGCCACTATCAGACACAATTGCCGTACTCAGGAGAAGTAGGGTCAATGTGTTTTGGGAGTGTATTTTACATATACCCATGTTGGGTGAGAGAAATATCTCTGTAAATTGTCAACTTTGTATAATTTTTTTAAAAGTTGTCGCTTACAGAGATATTTCTACACAAAGTATGGGTATATATAAAAATACACCCCAAAACACATTGCCCTACTTCTCCTGAGTACGGCGATACCACATGTGTGCCACTTTTTTGCAGCCTGGGTGCGCAAAGGGGCCCTAAAACCAATGAGTACCTTTAGGATTTCACAGGGCATTTTTACGCATTTGGATTCCAGACTTCTTCTCACGCTTTAGGGGCCCCTAAAATGCCAGGACAGTATAAATACCCCACATGTGACCCCATTTTGGAAAGAAGACACCCCAAGGTATTCTGTGAGGGGTATGGTGAGTTCATGTAAAATTTTATTTTTTGTCACAAGTTAGTGGAATATGAGACTTTGTAAAAATAAAAAAAAAAAATATATCAATTTCCGCTAACTTGTGCCAAAAAAAAAAAAATTCTGTGAACTCGCCATGCCCCTCACGGAATACCTTGGGTGTCTTCTTCCAAAATGGGGTCATATGTGGGGTATTTATACTGCCCTGGCATTTTAGGGGCCCCTAAAGCGTGAGAATCCAAATGCGTAAAATGCCCTGTGAAATCCTAAAGGTACTCATTGTTTAGGGCCCCTTTGCGCATCTTGGCTGCAAAAAAGTGTCACACATGTGGTATCGCCGTACTCAGGAGAAGTAGGGCAATGTGTTTTGGGGTGTATTTTTATATATACCATACTTTGTGTGAGAAATATCTCTGTAAACGACAACTTTTAAAAAAAATTATACAAAGTTGACAATTTACAGAGATATTTCTCTCACCCAACATGGGTATATGTAAAAATACACCCCAAAACACATTGCCCTACTTCTCCTGAGTATGGCGATACCACATAAGTGACACTTTTTGCAGCCTGGGTGCGCAAGGGGCCCAAATTCCAGCGAGTACCTTTAGGTTTTACATGGCGGCTCACAATTTAGCCACGCCCAAATGCCAGAACAGTAAACACACCCCACAAATGACCCGATTTCGGAAAGTAGACACCCCAAGGTATTCACTGAGGGGCATCGTGAGTCCGTCTGAGATTTATTTTTTTTTGCCAGAAGTTAGCAGAAATTAAAACTTTTTTTTTTTTTCTCAGGTGGTGGATGTCTACCACTTAACATGAAGTCACATTATATAAATTTAACTCCTAAAAGCTTCACAGTTATAGGTTACACAACATTGCCGCCTAGGTATCGGCAGGTAGCATAACACGTTCACCACAAAGCATTTTGGGTAATGTATGATCTCACAGTACCATTACCATATGTGCACACCCTCTGGTTTGGTTGGAAGACTGTTATCTAAAGGGGTGTATTCTTTTGATAAGTCTGTGAATATTAATCATAGACGGGATGAGAGGGGATTCCAAGAGAAAGAAAAAACTACAAACAAAAGATTAAACAGACACGTGGATTTTATCCTGGATCACGGGGAACCCTCAGGAGAGCTGACCGTCCCTCCGGAGCCCTACTCACCTTTTGACCCTTGGTAACATATATCTTGCTTATTGCTTGCGG
>JAKVIS010005479.1:0-11867 GCA_033119425.1 Bufotes viridis | reverse complement strand
TTGTAATATACACACTTTTTTCAGATTCAGTTCAGTATAGGATTCAAAAACCCATAGATTGTGCACACTTTACTAGGCCCAGAATAATGGAAATTGTAATATAGAAAGAGATTTCAAATTCATTTCAGTATGGGATACAGAAATCCACAGATGGTGGACACTTTACGAGGCCCAGATTAATGCAAGTTGAAAGATAGCCAGAGTTTTCAGATTCAGTTTAGAATGGAATACAAAACCCACAGATTGTGGACACTTTACAAGGCCCAGATTAATGTAAATTGTAACATACACACTTTTTTCAGATTCAGTTCAGTATGGGATACAAAACCCCTCAGATTAAGGAAACACTTTACCTGGGCCAGATTAATGGAAGTTGTAGTATACACACTTTTTTCAGATTCAGTTCAGTATAGGTTACAAAAACTACAGATTGTGGAATCTTTACCAGGCCCAGATTAATGGAAATTGTTATATACACACTTTTTCAGATTCAGTTCAGTATGGGATACAAAAACCCTTAGATTGTGGACACTTTACTAGGCCCAGAATAATGGAAGTTGTAATAAACACACTTTTTTCAGATTCAGTTCATTATGGGATACAAAATCCCTCGGATTGTAGACACTTTACTAGACCCAGAATAATGGAAGTTGTAATAAACACACTTTTTTCAGATTCAGTTCAGAATGGGATACAAAAACCCACAGATTGTGGACACTTTACGAGGCCCAGATTAATGCAAGTTGTAATATAGACAGAGTTTTCAGATTCAGTTCAGTATAGGATACAAAAAAACACAGATTGTGGAATCTCTACTAGGCCCAGATTAATGGAAATTGTAATATACACACTTTTTCAGATTCAGTTCAGTATGGGATACAAAATCCCACAGATTGTGGACACTCTCCTGGGCCCAGATTAATGGAAATTGAAATATACACACTTTTTTCAGATTCAGTTTAGTATAAGATACAAAAACCCATCGATTGTGGACACTTTACGAGGCCCAGATTAATGCAAGTTGCAATATAGACAGCGTTTTCAGATTCAGTTCAGTATGGGATACAAAAACCCAAAGATTGTGGACACTTTACTAGGCCCAGAATAATGGAAATTGTAATATAGACAGAGTTTTCAGATTCATTTCAGCATGGGATAGTAAAGCACACAGATTGTTGACAATTTACCAAGCCCAGATTAATGGAAGTTGTAATATACACACTTTCTTCAGATTCAGTTCAGTATGAAATACAAAAACCCAAAGATTGTGGAAACTTTACTAGGCCCAGATTAATGTAAATTGTAATATACACACTTTTTTCCGTTTCAGTTCAGTATGGGATACAAATTCCCACAGATTGTGGAAACTTTACTAGGCCCAGATTAATGAAAATTATAAACATTAACACTTTTTTCAGATTCAGTTCAGTATGGGAAACAAAAACCCACAGTTTGTGGACATTTTTCTAGGCCCGAGAATAATGGAAATTGTAAAATACACACTTTTTTTTAGATTCAGTTCAGTATGGGATACAAAACCCTACAGTTTGTGGACACTTCATTAGGCCCAGATTAATGCAAGTTGGAATATAGAAAGAGTTTTCAATTTCAGTTCAGTATGGGATACAAAAACCCACAGATTGTGGACACTTTACTAGACTCAGAATAATGGAGGTTGTAATATACACACTTTTTTCTGATTCAGTTCAGTATGGGATACAAAAATCCACAGATTGTGGACACTTTCCTAGGACCAGATTAATGGAAATTGTAATATACACACTTTTTTCAGATTCAGTTCAGTATGGGATACAAAAACCCACAGATTGTGGACACTTTACTAGGCCCAGAAGAATGGAAATTGTAATATACACACTTTTTTCAGATTCAGTTCAGTATGGGATACAAAAACACACTGATGGTGGACAATTTACTAAGGCTGTGGAGTCGGTAGATAAATGCTCCGACTCCGACTCCTCAGTATTTGTTACTTCCGACTTTGACTCCGACTCCACAGCTCCGACTCCTCTGTATATTATATGCAAATGTATCTCATACATTTCCCTAGAAGAATCTCATAGTCATGTTTAAAGTTTAAGCTAACAATGTGAGTTTACAAGTTTCTATAGCCTTAGCTGAATGACAGCAGTTTGTCTAATGTTTTACAGCTACAGTCTTGAACTATTGAAAATCCATTCCCTTCACTTATGGTCACTTTACTAGGCCCATATTAATGCAAGTTGTAATACACACTTACTTCAGATTCGGTTCAGTATGGGATCCAAAAACCCACAGAATGTGGACATGTTCCTATGCCCAAAATAATAAAAATTGTAATATACCCACTTTTTTCAGATTCAGTTCATTATGGGATACACAAGCCCACATATTATGGACACTATACTAGGCTCATATTAATGGAAATTGTAATATTCACACAGTTTTCAGATTCAGTTCAGAATGGGACACAAAAACCCACATATGGAAACTTTATGAGGCCCAGATTATTGCAAGTTGGAATATAGACAGAGTTTTCAGATTCAGTTCAGTTTGGGATACAAAAACCCACAGATTGTGGGCATTTTACTAGGCCCAGAACAATGGAAATTGTAATATACACACTTTTTTTAGATTCAGTTCAGTATGGGATACAAAACCCTACAGTTTGTGGACACTTCATTAGGCCCAGATTAATGCAAGTTGGAAAATAGACAGAGTTTTCAATTTCAGTTCAGTATGGGATACAAAAACCCACAGATTGTGGACACTTTACTAGGCCCAGATTAATGTAAATTGTAATATATACGGAGTTTTCATATTCAGTTCACAATGGGATACAAAAACCCATAGATTGTGGACACTTTACTAGGCCCAGATTAATGGAAATTGTAATATTCACACTTTTTTCAGATTCATTTCAGTATGGGATACAAAAACACACAGATGGTGGACAATTTACCAAGGCTGTGTAGTCGGTAGATAAATGCTCCGACTCCGAAATCTCCGTTTTTGGTACTTCCGACTTTGACTCCGACTCCTCTGTATATTATATGCGAATGTATCTCATACATTTCCCTAGTAGAATCTCATAGTCATGTTTAAAGTTTAAGCTAACAATGTGATTTTACAAGTTTCTATAGCCTTAGCTTAATGACAGCAGTTTTTCAAATGTTTTACAGCTACAGTTTTGAACTATTGACTATCCATTCCCTTCACTTATGGTCACTTTACTAGGCCCAGATTATTGCAAGTTATAATATACACACTTTCTTCAGATTCAGTTCAGTATGGGATCCAAAAACCCACAGATTGTGGAAACATTACTAGGCTCAAATTAATGGGAATTGTAATATACACACTTTTTTCAGATTCAGTTCAGTATGGGATACAAATTTCCACAGATTTTGGAAACTTTACTAGGCACAAATTACTCGAAGTTCTAATATAGACAATGTTTTTAGATTCAGTTCAGTTTGGGATACAAAAACCCACAGATGGTGTACACTTTACCAGGCCCAGATTAATGCATGTTGTAATATACACACTTTTTCCAGAATCAGTTCAGTATGGGATACAAAAACCCACAGATTCTGGACACTTTACAAGGCCCAGATTAATGTAAATTGCAACATACACACTTTTCTTTAGAGTCACTTCAGTTTGGGATACAAAACCCTACAGTTTGTGGACACTTCATTAGGCCCAGATTAATTCAAGTTGTAATATAGACAGAGTTTTCAGAATCAGTTCAGTATGGGATACAAAAACCCACAGATTGTGGACACTTTACAAGGCCCAGATTAATGTAAATTGCAACATACACACTTTTTTCAGATTCAGTTCAGTATGGGATACAAAAACCCACAGTATTGTGGACACTTTACTAGGTCCAGATTAATCAAAGTTGTAATATACACACTTTTTTCAGATTCAGTTCAGTATGGGATACAAAAACACACTGATGGTGGACAATTTACTAGGCACAAATTACTCAAATTTGTAATATAGACAGGGTTTTTAGATTCAGTTCAGTTTGGGATACAAAAACCCACAGATGGTGGACACTTAACCAGGCCCAGATTAATGCATGTTGTAATATACACACTTTTTTCAGATTCAGTTCAGTTTGGGATACAAAAATCCACAAATGGTGGACACTTTACAAGGTTCAGATTAATGGAAGTTGTAATATTCACACTTTTTTCAGATTTAATTCAGTATGGGATACAAAATCCCACAGATTGTGGACACTTAACTAAGCACAAATTACACGAAGTTGTAATATAGACATGGTTTTTAGATTCAGTTCAGTTTAGGATACAAAAAGCCACAGATGGTGGACACTTTACTAGACCCAGAATAATGGAAGTTGTAATATAGACATGGTTTTTAGATTCAGTTCAGTATGGAATACAAAAACCCACAGATTGTGGACACTTTACTAGACCCAGAATAATGGAAGTTGTAATATACACACTTTTTTCAGATTCAGTTCAGTATGGGATACAAAAATACACAGATTGTGGAAACTTTTCTAGGCCCAGATTAATGGAAATTGTAATATACACACTTTTTTCCGATTCAGTTAAGTATGGGATACAAAAACCAACAGATTGTGGACACTTTACTAGGCACAGAATTATGGAAATTGTAATATAGACAGAGATTTCAGATTCATTTCAGTACGGGATACAAAAACACACAGATGGTGGACAATTTACCAAGGCTGTGTAGTCGGTAGATAAATGCTCCGGCTGCGACTCCGACTCCTCAGTTTATTTTACTTCCGACTTTGACTCCGACTCCTCTGTATATTATATGCAAATGTATCTCATACATTTCCCTAGTAGAATCTCATAGTCATGTTTAAAGTTTAAGCTAACAATGTGAGTTTACCAGTTTCTATAGCCTTAGCTGAATGACAGCAGTTTTTCAAATGTTTTACAGCTACAGTCTCGAACTATTGACTAGCCATTCACTTCACTTATGGTCACTTTACTAGGCCCAGATTAATGCAAGTTGTAATATACACACTTTCTTCAGATTCAGTTCAGTATGGGATCCAAAAACCAACAGATTGTGGAAACTTTACTAGGCTCAGATTATTGGAAATTGTAATATACACACTTTTTTCAGATTCAGTTCAGTATGGGATACAAAAACCCACAGATTGTGGACACTTTACGAGGCCCAGATTAATTGAAATTGTAATATACACACTTTTTTCTGATTCAGTTCAGTATGGGATACAAAAACCCACAGATTGTGGACACTTTTCTAGGCCCAGATTAATTGAAATTGTAATATACACACTTTTTTCAGATTCAGTTCAGTATGGGATTCAAAAACCCATAGATTGTGCACACTTTACTAGGCCCAGAATTATGGAAATTGTAATATAGAAAGAGATTTCAGATTCAGTTCAGTATGGGATACAAAAATCCACAGATGGTGGACACTTTACGAGGCCCAGATTAATGCAAGTTGAAAGATAGCCAGAGTTTTCAGATTCAGTTTAGAATGGAATACAAAACCCACAGATTGTGGACACTTTACAAGGCCCAGATTAATGTAAATTGTAACATACACACTTTTTTCAGATTCAGTTCAGTATGGGATACAAAACCCCTCAGATTAAGGAAACACTTTACCTGGCCCAGATTAATGGAAGTTGTAGTATACACACTTTTTTCAGATTCAGTTCAGTATAGGTTACAAAAACTACAGATTGTGGAAACTTTACTAGGCCCAGATTAATGGAAGTTGTAATATACACACTTTAAGATTCAGATCAGTATGGGATACAAAAACACACAGATTGTAGAAACTTTACTAGTCTCAGATTAATAAAAATTGTAATATACACACAGTTTTCAGATTCAGTTAAGAATGGGACACAAATACTCACATATGGTGTACACTTTACAAGTTTCAGATTAATGAAAGTTGTAATATTCACACTTTTTTCAGATTTACTTCAGTATGGGATACAAAATCCCACAGATTGTGGACACTTTACTAGGCACAAATTACTCAAAGTTGTAAAATAGACAGGGTTTTTAGATTCAGTTCAGTTTGGGATACAAAAACCCACAGATTGTGGACACTTTACCAAGGCCAGATTAATGCAAGTTGTAATATACACACTTTTTTCAGATTCAGTTCAGTTTGGGATACAAAAATCCACAGATTGTGGACACTTTATTAGGCCCAGATTAATGCAAGTTGTAATATAGACAGAGTTCTCATATTCAGTTCAGAATGGGATACAAAAACCCATAGATTGTGAAAACTTTACTAGGCACAGATTAATGGAAATTGTAATATACACACTTTTTCAGATTCAGTTCAGTATGGGATACAAAACCCACAGATTGTGGACACTTTACTAGGCCCAGATTAATGGAAATTGTAATATACACACTTTTTCAGATTCAGTTCAGTATGGGATACAAAAACCCACAGATTGTGGAAACTTTACTAGGCCCAGATTAATGGAAATTGTAATATACACACTTTTTCAGATTCAGTTCAGTATGGGATACAAAACCCACAGATTGTGGAAACTTTACTAGGCCCAGATTAATGGAAATTGTAATATACACACTTTTTCAGATTCAGTTCAGTATGGGATACAAAAACCCACAGATTGTGGACACTTTACTAGGCCCAGATTAATTGAAAATTGTAATATACACACTTTTTTCAGATTCAGTTCAGTATGGGATACAAAAACCCACAGATTGTGGACACTTTACTAGGCCCAGAATAATGGAAATTGTAATATACACACTTTTTTCAGATTCAGTTCAGTATGGGATACAAAACCCACAGATTGTGGACACTTTACTAGGCCCAGATTAATGCAAGTTGTAATATAGACAGAGTTCTCAGATTCAGTTCAGAATGGAATACAAAACCCACAGATTGTGAAACTTTACTAGGCCCAGATTAATGTAAATTGTAATATACACACTTTTTCAGATTCAGTTCAGTATGGGATACAAAACCCACAGATTGTGGACACTTTACTGGCCCAGATTAATGGAAGTTGTAATACACACTTTTTTCAGATTCAGTTCAGTATGGGATACAAAACCCACAGATTGTGGACACTTTACTAGGCCCAGATTAATGGAAGTTGTAATATACACACTTTTTCAGATTCAGTTCAGTATGGGATACAAAAACCCACAGATTGTGGACACTTTACTAGGCCCAGATTAATGGAAATTGTAATATACACACTTTTTCAGATTCAGTTCAGTATGGGATACAAAAACCCACAGATTGTGGACACTTTACTAGGCCCAGATTAATGGAAGTTGTAATATACACACTTTTTTCAGATTCAGTTCAGTATGGGATACAAAAACCCACAGATTGTGGACACTTTACTAGGCCCAGATTAATGCAAGTTGTAATATAGACAGAGTTTTCAGATTCAGTTCAGTATGCGATACAAAAACCCACAGATTGTGGAAACTTTACTAGTCTCAGATTAATGGAAATTGTAATATACACACAGTTTTCAGATTCAGTTCAGTATGGGATACAAAACCCACAGATGGTTGACACTACAGGTTCAGATTAATGGAAGTTGTGATATACACACTTTTTTCAGAATCAGTTCAGTATGGGATACAAAAACCCACAGATTGTGGACACTTTCCTATGCCCAGATTATTGGAAATTGTAATATACACACTTTTTTCAGATTCAGTTCAATATGGGATACAAAAACCCACAGATTTGTGGAAACTTTACTAGGCTCAGATTAATTGAAAATTTGTAACATACACACTTTTTTCAGATTCAGTTCAGTATGGGATACAAATTCCCACAGATTGTGGAAACTTTACTAGGCCCAGATTAATGGAAATTGTAATATTCACACTTTTTTCAGATTCAGTTCTTTATTGGATACAAAAACCCTCAGATTGTGGAAACTTTACTAGGCCCAGATTATTGGAAATTGTAATATACACACTTTTTTCAGATTCAGTTCAATATGGGATACAAAAACCCACAGTTTGTGGAAACTTTACTAGGCTCACTTAATTGAAAATTGTAACATACACACTTTTTTCACATTCAGTTCCGTATGGGAAACAAGAACCCACAGATTATGGACATTTTAATAGGCCATGAACAATGGAAATTGCAATATACACACTTTTCTTTAGATTCAGTTCAGTATGGAATACAAAACCCCACAGTTTGTGAACACTTTATTAGGCCCAGATTAATGCAAGTTGTAATATAGACAGAGTTCTCATATTCAGTTCAGAATGGGATACAAAAACCCATAGATTGTGAAAACTTTACTAGGCCCAGATTAATGGAAGTTGTGATATACACACTTTTTTCAGATTCAGTTCAGTTTGGGATATAAAAACCCACAGATTGTGGACATTTTACTAGGCCCAGAACAATGGAAATTGTAATATACACACTTTTTTCAGATTCAGTTCAGTATGGGATACAAAAACCCACAGATTGTGGACACTTTCCTAGGCCCAGATTAATTGAAATTGTAATATACACACTTTTTTCAGATTCAGTTCAGTATGGGATACAAAAATCCACAGATGGTGGACACTTTACGCGGCCCAGATTAATGCAAGTTGTAAGATAGCCAGAGTTTTCAGATTCAGTTCAGTATGGGATTCAAAAACCCATAGATTGTGGACACTTTACAAGGCCCAGATTAATGTAAATTGTAACATACACACTTTTTTCAGATTCAGTTCAGTATGGGATACAAAAAAACACTTATTGTGGACACTTTACTAGGCCCAGATTAATGCAAGTTGTAATATAGACAGAGGTTTCAGATTTTGTTCAGTATGCGATACAAAAACCCACAGATTGTGGAAACTTTACTAGTCTCAGATTAATAGAAATTTTATATACACACAGTTTTCAGATTCAGTTCAGAATGGGACACAAATACCCACAGATGGTTGACACAAGGTTCAGATTAATGGAAGTTGTAATATTCACACTTTTTTCAAATTCAGTTTAGTATGGGATACAAAACCCCACAGTTTTTGGACACTGTGTTAGGCCAGTGTTTCCCAACCAGTGTGCTTCCAGCTGTTGCAAAACTACAACTCCCAGCATGCCCGGACAGCCTTTGGCTGTCCGGGCATGCTGGGAGTTGTAGTTTTGCAACAGCTGGAGGCACACTAGTTGGGAAACACTGTGTTAGGCCAAGATTAATGCAAGTTGTAATATAGTCAGGGTTGTCATATTCAGTTCAGAATGGGATACAAAAACCCATAGATTGTGGAAACTTTACTAGGCCCATATTAAAGAAAGTTGTAATATACACACTTTTTTCAGATTCAGTTCAGTTTGGGATACAAAAACCCACAGATTATGGACATTTTACTTGGCCCAGAACAATGGAAATCGTAATATACACACTTTTTTTTAGATTCAATTCAGTATGGGATAAAAAACCCTACAGTTTGTGGACACTTCATTAGGTCCAGATTAATTCAAGTTGTAATATAGACAGAGTTTTCAGATTCAGTTCAGAATGGGATACAAAAACCCACAGATTGTGGACACTTTCCTAGGCCCAGATTAATTATAATTGTAATATACACACTTTTTTCAGAATAAGTTCAGTATGGGATTCAAAAACCGACTTATTGAGGACACTTTACTAGGCCCAGATTAATGCAAGTTGTAATATAGACAAAGTTTTCAGATTCATTTCAGTATGGGATACAAAACCCACAGATTGTGGACACTTTACAAGGCCCAGATTAATGTAAATTGTCACATACACACTTTTTTAAGATTCAGTTCTGTATGGGATACAAAAACCCATAGATTGTGCACACTTTACTAGGCCCAGAATAATGGAAATTGTAATATACACACTTTTTTTCAGATTTAGTTCAGTATGGGATACAAAAACCCACAGATAGTGGACACTTAACCAGGCCCAGATTAATGCATGTTGTAATATACACACTTTTTTCAGAATAAGTTCAGTATGGGATTCAAAAACCGACTTATTGAGGACACTTTACTAGGCCCAGATTAATGCAAGTTGTAATATAGACAGAGGTTTCAGAGTTTGTTTAGTGTGCGATACAAAAACCCACAGATTGTGGACACTTTACTAGGCCCAGATTAATCAAAGTTGTAATATACACACTTTTTTCAGATTCAGTTCAGTATGGGATTCAAAAACCCATAGATTGTGCACACTTTACTAGGCCCAGAATAATGGAAATTGTAATATACACACTTTTTTTCAGATTTAGTTCAGTATGGGATACAAAAACCCACAGATAGTGGACACTTAACCAGGCCCAGATTAATGCATGTTGTAATATACACACTTTTTTCAGAATCAGTTCAGTTTGGGATACAAAAATCCACAGATTGTGGAAACTTTCCTAGGCCCAGATTAATGGAAATTGTAATATACACACTTTTTTCAGATTCAGTTCAGTATGGGATACAAATACCCACAAATGGTGGACACTTTACAAGGTTCAGATTAATGGAAGTTGTAATATTCACACTTTTTTCAGATTTAATTCAGTATGGGATACAAAATCCCACAGATTGTGGACACTTAACTAGGCACAGATTAATGGAAATTGTAATATACACACTTTTTCAGATTCAGTACAGTATGAGATACAAAAACCCACAGATTGTGTAAACTTTACTAGGCCCAGATTAATGA
The DNA here is from genome assembly GCA_033119425.1 of Bufotes viridis. Taxonomy (NCBI): domain Eukaryota; kingdom Metazoa; phylum Chordata; class Amphibia; order Anura; family Bufonidae; genus Bufotes; species Bufotes viridis. The sequence continues at coordinate 1,150 of JAKVIS010005479.1, read as the reverse complement.
AAATGGTAACATGCACACTTTTATCATATTCAGTTCAGTATGGGATACAAAATCCCACAGATTGTGGACACTTTACTAGGCCTAGAACAATGGAAATTGTAATATACACACTTTTTCAGATTCAGTTCAGTATGGGATACAAAAACCCACAGATTGTGGACACTTTCCTAGGCCCAGATTAATGGAAATTGTAATATACACACTTTTTCAGATTCAGTTCAGTATGGGATACAAAAACCCACAGATTGTGGACACTTTACTAGGCCCAGAATTAATGGAAATTGTAATATAGACAGAGTTTTCAGATTCATTTCAGTATGGGATACAAAAACACACAGATGGTGGACAATTTACCAAGGCTCAGATGTAATCGGTAGATAAATGCTCCGGCTGCAGATTCGAGTCCTCAGTTTATTTACTATCCGACTTTGACTCCGACTCCTCTGTATATTATATGCGAATGTATCTCATACATTTCCCTATTAGAATCTCATAGTCATGTTTAAAGTTTAAGCTAAAAATGTGAGTTTACCAGTTTCTATAGCTTTAGCTGAATGACAGCAGTTTTTCAAATGTTTTACAGCTACAGTCTCGAACTCTTGACTAGCCATTCATTTCACTTATGGTCACTTTACTAGGCCCAGATTAATGCAAGTTGTAATATACACACTTTCTTCAGATTCAGTTCAGTATGGGATACAAAAAGTCAAAGATTGTGGACACTTTACTAGACCCAGAATAATGGAAGTTGTAATATACACACTCTTTTTTCAGATTCAGTTAAGTATGGGATACAAAAACCCACAGATTGTGGACACTTTACTAGGCCCAGAATAATGGAAATTGTAATATAGACAGAGTTTTTAGATTCATTTCAGTATGGGATACAAAACAACACAGATGGTGGACAATTCACCAACGCTGTGGAGTCGGTAGATAAACGCTCCGACTCCTCAGTTTTTTGTACTACCGACTTTGACTTCGACTCTGCGACTCCGACTCCTCTGTATTTTATATCCTAATGTATCTCATAAATTTCCCTAGTATAATCTCATAGTCATGTTTAAATTTAAACAAACCATCTGAGTTTACAAGTTTCTAAAGCCTTAGCTAAATGACAACAGTTTTTCAAATGTTTGCAACTACAGTC
>JAKVIS010005478.1:0-11784 GCA_033119425.1 Bufotes viridis | reverse complement strand
TGCAAGCCATTGTCCTCTTTGATGGAAATCATTTGTACCCTTAACTTGGGAAAAAGTCAACGGAACCAGAGATTCTCAACCAGTCTCTCCAAGCTGGTACTTGCCCAGCCTTAAGCTGTTTACCTTCTGCGATCTGAAGAGTGCAGGAATGATCAGCTTAGAATAACCGTTGACAGAGACTGTTGCAAGCCATTGTCCTCTTTTGATGGAAATCATTTGTACCCTTAACTTGGGAAAAAGTCAGCGAAACCAGGGATTTCCAACCAGTCTTCCAAGCTGGTACTTGCCCAGCCTTAAGCTGTTTACCTTCTGCGATCTGACGAGTGCAGGTATGATCAGCTTAGAATAACCGTTGACGAGTCTGATGCAAGCCATTGTCCTCTTTTGATGGAAATCATTTGTACCCTTAACTTGGGAAAAAGTTAACGGAACCAGGGATTCCCAACCAGTCTCCCAAGCTGGTACTTGCCCAGCCTTAAGCTGTTTACCTTCTGCGATCTGAAGAGTGCAGGTATGATCAGCTTAGAATAACCGTTGACAGAGCTTTCTGCAAGCCATTGTCCTCTTTTGATGGAAATCATTTGTACCCTTAACTTGGGAAAAAGTCAACGGAACCAGGGATTCCCAAACAGTCTCCCAAGCTGGTACTTGCCCAGCCTTAGTTGTTTACCTTCTGCAATCTGACGAGTGCAGGTATGATCAGCTTAGAATAACCGTTGACAGAGTCTGCTGCAAGCCATTGTCCTCTTTTGATGGAAATCATTTGTACCCTTAACTTGGGAAAAAGTTAACGGAACCAGGGATTCCCAACCAGTCTCCCAAGCTGGTACTTGCCCAGCCTTAAGCTGTTTACCTTCTGCAATCTGACAAGTGCAGGTATGATCAGCTTAGAATAACCGTTGACAGAGTCTGCTGCAAGCCATTGTCCTCTTTTTGATGGAAATCATTTGTACCCTTAACTTGGGAAAAAGTCAATGGAACCAGGGATTCCCAAACAGTCTCCCAAGCTGGTACTTGCCCAGCCTTAAGCCGTTTACCTTCTGCAATCTGACGAGCGTAGGTATGATCAGCTTAGAATAACCGTTGACAGAGTCTGATGCAAGCCATTGTCCTCTTTTGATGGAAATCATTTGTACCCTTAACTTGGGAAAAAGTCAATGGAACCAGGGATTCCCAAACAGTCTCCCAAGCTGGTACTTGCCCAGCCTTAAGCCGTTTACCTTCTGCAATCTGACGAGCGTAGGTATGATCAGCTTAGAATAACCGTTGACAGAGTCTGCTGCAAGCCATTGTCCTCTTTTTGATGGAAATCATTTGTACCCTTAACTTGGGAAAAAGTCAACGGAACCAGAGATTCTCAACCAGTCTTCCAAGCTGGTACTTGCCCAGCCTTAAGCTGTTTACCTTCTGCGATCTGACGAGTGCAGGAATGATCAGCTTAGAATAACCGTTGACAGGGACTGTTGCAAGCCATTGTCCTCTTTTGATGGAAATCATTTGTACCCTTAACTTGGGAAAAAGTCAGCGAAACCAGGGATTCCCAACCAGTCTCCCAAGCTGGTACTTGGCCCAGCTCTTAAGCTGTTTACCTTCTGCAATCTGATGAGTGCAGGTATGATCAGCTTAGAATAACCGTTGACAGAGTCTGCTGCAAGCCATTGTCCTCTTTTGATGGAAATGATTTGTACCCTTAACTTGGGAAAAAAGGCAACAGAACCACGGATTCCCAACCAGTCTCCCAAGCTGGTACTTGCCCAGCCTTAAGCTGTTTAGCTTCTGCAATCTGATGAGTGCAGGTATGATCAGCTTAGAATAACCGTTGACAGTGTCTGCTGCAAGTCATTGTCCTCTTTTTGATGGAAATCATTTGTACCCTTAACTTGGAAAAAAGTCAACGGAACCAGAGATTTCCAACCAGTCTTCCAAGCTGGTACTTGCCCAGCCTTAAGCTGTTTACCTTCTGCGATCTGACGAGTGCAGGTATGATCAGCTTAGAATAACCGTTGACGGAGTCTGATGCAAGCCATTGTCCTCTTTTGATGGAAATCATTTGTACCCTTAACTTGGGAAAAAGTTAACGGAACCAGGGATTCCCAACCAGTCTCCCAAGCTGGTACTTGCCCAGCCTTAAGCTGTTTACCTTCTGCGATCTGAAGAGTGCAGGTATGATCAGCTTAGAATAACCGTTGACAGAGCTTTCTGCAAGCCATTGTCCTCTTTTGATGGAAATCATTTGTACCCTTAACTTGGGAAAAAGTCAACGGAACCAGGGATTCCCAAACAGTCTCCCAAGCTGGTACTTGCCCAGCCTTAAGCTGTTTACCTTCTGCAATCTGACGAGTGCAGGTATGATCAGCTTAGAATAACCGTTGACAGAGTCTGCTGCAAGCCATTGTCCTCTTTTGATGGAAATCATTTGTACCCTTAACTTGGGAAAAAAGTTAACGGAACCAGGGATTCCCAACCAGTCTCCCAAGCTGGTACTTGCCCAGCCTTAAGCTGTTTACCTTCTGCAATCTGACAAGTGCAGGTATGATCAGCTTAGAATAACCGTTGACAGAGTCTGCTGCAAGCCATTGTCCTCTTTTGATGGAAATCATTTGTACCCTTAACTTGGGAAAAAAGTTAAAGGAACCAGGAATTCCCAACCAGTCTCTTGCCCAGCCTTAAGGTGTTTAACTACTGCGATCTGACGAGTGCAGGTAAGATCAGCTTAGAATAACCGTTGACAGTGTCTGCTGCAAGCCTTTGTCCTCTTTTGATGGAAATCATTTGTACCCTTAACTTGGGAAATAAGTCAACGGAACCAGGAATTCCCAACCAGTCTCCCAAGCTGGTACTTGCCCAGCCTTCAGCTGTTTACCTACTGCGATCTGACGAGTGCAGGTACGATCAGCTTAGAATAACCGTTGACAGAGTCTGCTGCAAGCCATTGTCCTCTTTTGATGGAAATCATTTGTACCCTTAACTTGGGAAAAAAGTCAATGGAACCAGGGATTCCCAAACAGTCTCCCAAGCTGGTACTTACCCAGCCTTAAGCTGTTTACCTTCTGCGATCTGACGAGTGCAGGTATGATCAGCTTAGAAGAACCGTTGACAGTGTCTGCTGCAAGCCATTGTCCTCTTTTGATGGAAATCATTTGTACCCTTAACTTGGAAAAAAAGTTATTGGAACCAGGAATTCCCAACCAGTCTCCCAAGCTGGTACTTGCCCAGCCTTAAGCTGCTTACCTTCTGCGTTCTGACGAGTGCTGGTATGATCAGCTTAGATTAACCGTTGACAGAGTTTGCTGCAAGCCATTGTCCTCTTTTGATGGAAATCATTTGTACCCTTAACTTGGGAAAAAAGTTAACGGAACCAGGGATTCCCAACCAGTCTCCCAAGCTGGTATTTGCCCAGCCTTAAGCTGTTTACCTACTGCGATCTGAAGAGTGCAGGTATGATCAGCTTAGAATAACCCTTGACAGAGTCTGATGCAAGCCATTGTCCTCTTTTGATGGAAATCATTTGTACCCTTAACTTGGGAAAAAACACAACGGAACCAGGGATTCCCAACCAGTCTCCCAAGCTGGTACTTGCCCAGCCTTAAGCTGTTTACCTTCTGCAATCTGATGAGTGCAAGTATGATCAGCTTAGAATAACCGTTGACAGACTCTGCTGCAAGCCATTGTCCTCTTTTGATGGAAATCATTTGTACCCTTAACTTGGGAAAAAAGTTAACGGAACCAGGGATTCCCAACCAGTCTCCCAAGCTGGTACTTGCCCAGCCTTAAGCTGTTTACCTTCTGCGATCTGAAGAGTGCAGGTATGATCAGCTTAGAATAACCGTTGACAGAGCTTTCTGCAAGCAATTGTCCTCTTTTGATGGAAATCATTTGTACCCTTAACTTGGGAAAAAAGTCAACGGAACCAGAGATTTCCAACCAGTCTTCCAAGCTGGTACTTGCCCAGCCTTACGCTGTTTACCTTCTGCAATCTGACGAGTGCAGGTATGATCAGCTTAGAATAACCGTTGACAGAGTCTGCTGCAAGCCATTGTCCTCTTTTGATGGAAATCATTTGTACCCTTAACTTGGGAAAAAGTCAACGGAACCAGGGATTCCCAACCAGTCTCCCAAGCTGGTACTTGCCCAGCCTTAAGCTGTTTACCTTCTGCGATCTGACGAGTACAGGTATGATCAGCTTAGAATAACCGTTGACAGAGTTTGATGCAAGCCATTGTCCTTTTTGATGGAAATCATTAGTTAACTTAACTTTTAACAAAAGTCAACAGAACCATCGATTCCCAACCAGTCTCCAAAGCTGGTACTTGCCCAGCCTTAAGCTGTTTACCTTCTGCGATCTGACGAGTGCAGGTATGATCAGCTTAGAATAACCGTTGACAGAGTCTGCTGCAAGCCATTGTCCTCTTTTGATGGAAATCATTTGTACCCTTAACTTGGGAAAAAGTCAACGGAACCAGGGATTCCCAACCAGTCTCCCAAGCTGGTACTTGCCCAGCCTTAAGCTGTTTACCTTCTGCAATCTGATGAGTGCAGGTATGATCAGCTTAGAATAACCGTTGACAGAGTCTGCTGCAAGCCATTGTCCTCTTTTGATGGAAATCATTTGTACCCTTAACTTGGGAAAAAGGCAATGGAACCACGGATTCCCAACCAGTCTCCCAAGCTGGTACTTGCCCAGCCTTAAGCTGTTTAGCTTCTGCAATCTGACGAGTGCAGGTATGATCAGCTTAGAATAACCGTTGACGGAGTCTGATGCAAGCCATTGTCCTCTTTTGATGGAAATAATTTGTACCCTTAACTTGGGAAAAAGTTAACGGAACCAGGGATTCCCAACCAGTCTCCCAAGCTGGTACTTGCCCAGCCTTAAGCTGTTTACCCTCTGCAATCTGACGAGTGCAGGTATGATCAGCTTAGAATAACCGTTGACAGAGTCTGCTGTAAGCCATTTTCCTCTTTTGATGGAAATCATTTGTACCCTTAACTTGGGAAAAAAGTCAACGGAACAAGGGATTCCCAACCAGTCTCCCAAGCTGGTACTTGCCCAGCCTTAAGCTGTTTACCTACTGGAATCTGACGAGTGCAGGTATGATCAGCTTAGAATAACCGTTGACAGTGTCTGCTGCAAGCCATTGTCCTCCTTTGATGGAAGTCATTTGTACCCTTAACTTGGGAAAGAAGTCAATGGAACCAGGGATTCCCAAACAGTCTCCCAAGCTGGTACTTGCCCAGACTTAAGCTGTTTACCTTCTGCAATCTGACGAGTGTAGGTATGATCAGCTTAGAATAACCGTTGACAGAGTCTGCTGCAAGCCATTGTCCTCTTTTGATGGAAATCATTTGTACCCTTAACTTGGGAAAAAAGTCAATGGAACCAGGGATTCCCAAACAGTCTCCCAAGCTGGTACTTGCCCAGCCTTAAGCCGTTTACCTTCTGCAATCTGACGAGTGCAGGTATGATCAGCTTAGAATAACCGTTGACAGACTCTGCTGCAAGCCATTGTCCTCTTTTGATGGAAATCATTTGTACCCTTAACTTGGGAAAAAAGTTAACAGAACCAGGGATTCCCAACCAGTCTCCCAAGCTGGTACTTGCCCAGCCTTAAGCTGTTTACCTTCTGCGATCTGAAGAGTGCAGGTATGATCGGCTTAGAATAACCGTTGACAGAGCTTTCTGCAAGCAATTGTCCTCTTTTGATGGAAATCATTTGTACCCTTAACTTGGGAAAAAAGTCAACGGAACCAGAGATTTCCAACCAGTCTTCCAAGCTGGTACTTGCCCAGCCTTAAGCTGTTTACCTTCTGCAATCTGACGAGTGCAGGTATGATCAGCTTAGAATAACCGTTGACAGAGTCTGCTGCAAGCCATTGTCCTCTTTTGATGGAAATCATTTGTACCCTTAACTTGGGAAAAAAGTCAACGGAACCAGGGATTCCCAAACAGTCTCCCAAGCTGGTACTTGCCCAGCCTTAAGCCATTTACCTTCTGCGATCTGACGAGTACAGGTATGTTCAGCTTAGAATAACCGTTGACAGAGTTTGATGCAAGCCATTGTCCTTTTTTGATGGAAATCATTAGTTAACTTAACTTTTAACAAAAGTCAACAGAACCATCGATTCCCAACCAGTCTCCAAAGCTGGTACTTGCCCAGCCTTAAGCTGTTTACCTTCTGCGATCTGACGAGTGCAGGTATGATCAGCTTAGAATAACCGTTGACAGAGTCTGCTGCAAGCCATTCTCCTCTTTTGATGGAAATCATTTGTACCCTTAACTTGGGAAAAAAGTCAACGGAACCAGGGATTCCCAACCAGTCTCCCAAGCTGGTACTTGCCCAGCCTTAAGTTGTTTACCTTCTGCAATCTGATGAGTGCAGGTATGATCAGCTTAGAATAACCGTTGACAGAGTCTGCTGCAAGCCATTGTCCTCTTTTGATGGAAATCATTTGTACCCTTAACTTGGGAAAAAAGGCAACGGAACCACGGATTCCCAACCAGTCTCCCAAGCTGGTACTTGCCCAGCCTTAAGCTGTTTAGCTTCTGCAATCTGACGAGTGCAGGTATGATCAGCTTAGAATAACCGTTGACGGAGTCTGATGCAAGCCATTGTCCTCTTTTGATGGAAATCATTTGTACCCTTAACTTGGGAAAAAAGACAACGGAACCAGGGATTCCCAACCAGTCTCCCAAGCTGGTACTTGCCCAGCCTTAAGCTGTTTACCTTCTGCAACCTGACAAGTGCAGGTATGATCAGCTTAGAATAACCGTTGACAGAGTCTGCTGTAAGCCATTGTCCTCTTTTGATGGAAATCATTTGTACCCTTAACTTGGGAAAAAAGTCAACGGAACCAGGGATTCCCAACCAGTCTCCCAAGCTGGTACTTGCCCAGCTTTAAGCTGTTTATCTACTGCGATCTGACGAGTGCAGGTATGATCAGCTTAGAATAACCGTCGACAGTGTCTGCTGCAAGCCATTGTCCTCTTTTGATGGAAATCATTTGTACCCTTAACTTGGGAAAAAAGTCAATGGAACCAGGGATTCCCAAACAGTCTCCCAAGCTGGTACTTGCCCAGCCTTAAGCTGTTTACCTTCTGCAATCTGACGAGCGTAGGTATGATCAGCTTAGAATAACCGTTGACAGAGTCTGCTGCAAGCCATTGTCCTCTTTTGATGGAAATCATTTGTACCCTTAACTTGGGAAAAAAGTCAACGGAACCAGAGATTCTCAACCAGTCTTCCAAGCTGGTACTTGCCCAGCCTTAAGCTGTTTACCTTCTGCGATCTGACGAGTGCAGGAATGATCAGCTTAGAATAACCGTTGACAGAGACTGTTGCAAGCCATTGTCCTCTTTTGATGGAAATCATTTGTACCCTTAACTTGGGAAAAAAGTCAACGGAACCAGGAATTCCCAACCAGTCTCCCAAGCTGGTACTTGCCCAGCCTTAAGCTGTTTACCTACTGCGATCTGACGAGTGCAAGTATGATCAGCTTAGAATAACCGTTGACAGTGTTTGCTGCAAGCCATTGTCCTCTTTTGATGGAAATCATTTGTACCCTTAACTTGGGAAAAAAGTCAACGGAACCAGGAATTCCCAACCAGTCTCCCAAGCTGGTACTTGCCCAGCCTTAAGCTGTTTACCTACTGCGATCTGACGAGTGCAGGTACGATCAGCTTAGAATAACCGTTGACAGTGTCTGCTGCAAGCCATTGTCCTCTTTTGATGGAAATCATTTGTACCCTTAACTTGGGAAAAATGTCAACGGAACCAGGGATTCCCAACCAGTCTCCCAAGCTGGTACTTGCCCAGCCTTAAGCTGTTTACCTTCTGCGATCTGACGAGTGCAGGTATGATCAGCTTAGAATAACAGTTGACAGAGTCTGCTGCAAGCCATTGTCCTCTTTTGATGGAAATAATTTGTACCCTTAACTTGGGAAAAAAGTTAATGGAACCAGGGATTCCCAACCAGTCTCCCAAAATAGCAATTGCCCAGCCTTAAGCTGTTTACCTTCTGCGATCTGACGAGTGCAGGTATGATCAGCTTAGAATAACCGATGACAGAGTCTGCTGCAAGCCATTGTCCTCTTTTGATGGAAATCATTTGTACCCTTAACTTGGTAAAAAGTTAACGGAACCAGGGATTCCCAACCAGTCTCCCAAGCTGGTACTTGCCCAGCCTTAAGCTGTTTACCTTCTGCGATCTGAAGAGTGCAGGTATGATCAGCTTAGATTAACCGTTGACAGAGCTTTCTGCAAGCAATTGTCCTCTTTTGATGGAAATCATTTGTACCCTTAACTTGGGAAAAAGTCAACTGAACCAGAGATTCTCAACCAGTCTTCCAAGCTGGTACTTGCCCAGCCTTAAGCTGTTTACCTACTGCGATCTGACGAGTGCAGGTACGATCAGCTTAGAATAACTGTTGACAGTGTCTGCTGCAAGCCATTGTCCTCTTTTGATGGAAATCATTTGTACCCTTAACTTGGGAAAAATGTCAACGGAACCAGGGATTCCCAACCAGTCTCCCAAGCTGGTACTTGCCCAGCCTTAAGCTGTTTACCTTCTGCGATCTGACGAGTGCAGGTATGATCAGCTTAGAATAACAGTTGACAGAGTCTGCTGCAAGCCATTGTCCTCTTTTGATGGAAATCATTTGTACCCTTAACTTGGGAAAAAAGGCAATGGAACCACGGATTCCCAACCAGTCTCCCAAGCTGGTACTTGCCCAGCCTTAAGCTGTTTAGCTTCTGCAATCTGACGAGTGCAGGTATGATCAGCTTAGAATAACCGTTGACGGAGTCTGATGCAAGCCATTGTCCTCTTTTGATGGAAATCATTTGTACCCTTAACTTGGGAAAAAAGACAACGGAACCAGGGATTCCCAACCAGTCTCCCAAGCTGGTACTTGCCCAGCCTTAAGCTGTTTACCCTCTGCAATCTGACGAGTGCAGGTATGATCAGCTTAGAATAACCGTTGACAGAGTCTGCTGTAAGCCATTGTCCTCTTTTGATGGAAATCATTTGTACCCTTAACTTGGGAAAAAGTCAACGGAACAAGGGATTCCCAACCAGTCTCCCAAGCTGGTACTTGCCCAGCCTTAAGCTGTTTACCTACTGGAATCTGACGAGTGCAGGTATGATCAGCTTAGAATAACCGTTGACAGTGTCTGCTGCAAGCCATTGTCCTCCTTTGATGGAAATCATTTGAACCCTTAACTTGGGAAAGAAGTCAATGGAACCAGGGATTCCCAAACAGTCTCCCAAGCTGGTACTTGCCCAGCCTTAAGCTGTTTACCTTCTGCAATCTGACGAGTGTAGGTATGATCAGCTTAGAATAACCGTTGACAGAGTCTGCTGCAAGCCATTGTCCTCTTTTGATGGAAATCATTTGTACCCTTAACTTGGGAAAAAAGTCAATGGAACCAGGGATTCCCAAACAGTCTCCCAAGCTGGTACTTGCCCAGACTTAAGCTGTTTACCTTCTGCAATCTGACGAGTGCAGGTATGATCAGCTTAGAATAACCGTTGACAGACTCTGCTGCAAGCCATTCTCCTCTTTTGATGGAAATCATTTGTACCCTTAACTTGGGAAAAAGTCAACGGAACCAGGGATTCCCAACCAGTCTCCCAAGCTGGTACTTGCCCAGCCTTAAGCTGTTTACCTTCTGCAATCTGATGAGTGCAGGTATGATCAGCTTAGAATAACCGTTGACAGAGTCTGCTGCAAGCCATTGTCCTCTTTTGATGGAAATCATTTGTACCCTTAACTTGGGAAAAAAGGCAACGGAACCACGGATTCCCAACCAGTCTCCCAAGCTGGTACTTGCCCAGCCTTAAGCTGTTTAGCTTCTGCAATCTGACGAGTGCAGGTATGATCAGCTTAGAATAACCGTTGACGGAGTCTGCTGCAAGCCATTGTCCTCTTTTGATGGAAATCATTTGTACCCTTAACTTGGGAAAAAAGTTAATGGAACCAGGGATTCCCAACCAGTCTCCCAAAATAGCAATTGCCCAGCCTTAAGCTGTTTACCTTCTGCGATCTGACGAGTGCAGGTATGATCAGCTTAGAATAACCGATGACAGAGTCTGCTGCAAGCCATTGTCCTCTTTTGATGGAAATCATTTGTACCCTTAACTTGGTAAAAAAGTTAACGGAACCAGGGATTCCCAACCAGTCTCCCAAGCTGGTACTTGCCCAGCCTTAAGCTGTTTACCTTCTGCGATCTGAAGAGTGCAGGTATGATCAGCTTAGATTAACCGTTGACAGAGCTTTCTGCAAGCAATTGTCCTCTTTTGATGGAAATCATTTGTACCCTTAACTTGGGAAAAAAGTCAATGGAACCAGGGATTCCCAAACAGTCTCCCAAGCTGGTACTTGCCCAGACTTAAGCTGTTTACCTTCTGCAATCTGACGAGTGCAGGTATGATCAGCTTAGAATAACCGTTGACAGACTCTGCTGCAAGCCATTCTCCTCTTTTGATGGAAATCATTTGTACCCTTAACTTGGGAAAAAGTCAACGGAACCAGGGATTCCCAACCAGTCTCCCAAGCTGGTACTTGCCCAGCCTTAAGCTGTTTACCTTCTGCAATCTGATGAGTGCAGGTATGATCAGCTTAGAATAACCGTTGACAGAGTCTGCTGCAAGCCATTGTCCTCTTTTTGATGGAAATCATTTGTACCCTTAACTTGGGAAAAAGGCAACGGAACCACGGATTCCCAACCAGTCTCCCAAGCTGGTACTTGCCCAGCCTTAAGCTGTTTAGCTTCTGCAATCTGACGAGTGCAGGTATGATCAGCTTAGAATAACCGTTGACGGAGTCTGATGCAAGCCATTGTCCTCTTTTGATGGAAATCATTTGTACCCTTAACTTGGGAAAAAGACAACGGAACCAGGGATTCCCAACCAGTCTCCCAAGCTGGTACTTGCCCAGCCTTAAGCTGTTTACCTTCTGCAACCTGACAAGTGCAGGTATGATCAGCTTAGAATAACCGTTGACAGAGTCTGCTGCAAGCCATTGTCCTCTTTTGATGGAAATCATTTGTACCCTTAACTTGGGAAAAAGTCAACGGAACCAAGGATTCCCAACCAGTCTCCCAAGCTGGTACTTGCCCAGCTTTAAGCTGTTTATCTACTGCGATCTGACGAGTGCAGGTATGATCAGCTTAGAATAACCGTCGACAGTGTCTGCTGCAAGCCATTGTCCTCTTTTGATGGAAATCATTTGTACCCTTAACTTGGGAAAAAAGTCAATGGAACCAGGGATTCCCAAACAGTCTCCCAAGCTGGTACTTGCCCAGCCTTAAGCTGTTTACCTTCTGCATTCTGACGAGCGTAGGTATGATCAGCTTAGAATAACCGTTGACAGAGTCTGCTGCAAGCCATTGTCCTCTTTTGATGGAAATCATTTGTACCCTTAACTTGGGAAAAAAGTCAACGGAACCAGAGATTCTCAACCAGTCTTCCAAGCTGGTACTTGCCCAGCCTTAAGCTGTTTACCTACTGCGATCTGACGAGTGCAGGTATGATCAGCTTAGAATAACCATTGACAGTGTCTGCTGCAAGCCATTGTCCTCTTTTGATGGAAATCATTTGTACCCTTAACTTGGGAAAAAAGTCAACGGAACCAGGAATTCCCAACCAGTCTCCCAAGCAGGTACTTGCCCAGCCTTAAGCTGTTTACCTACTGCGATCTGACGAGTGCAGGTACGATCAGCTTAGAATAACCGTTGACAGTGTCTGCTGCAAGCCATTGTCCTCTTTTGATGGAAATCATTTGTACCC